>MU865005.1:0-144418 GCA_033576145.1 Cladorrhinum samala | reverse complement strand
AAAAAAGGCCAAGGGCGGGGGGGGGGGGGGGGGTTCCGGCTGGGTGTTCATTCAAAAAAAAAATTTTTTTTATTTTTATTTTTTTTATTTGTTTTTTTTTTTTTTTTTTTTTTTTTTTTTTTTTTTTCCTTATCTTTAGAGAATTCCCCGCGCTTGGCGGATGAGTCCAGAATAGCCCAGCTTCTCCCCTCAAGATAAGACTACTAACTTGCAATTCTAGGCATCTCGATCGTTCTCAAGGAGGAAAAGACTAGAATACGTGAACACAAGGAACGCGAGTACAAAAAGGCAAAGAGGGGTCCTTGGGTTCATCTTCCCGACCGGCCTGTCAGTGCTCAGCGTTCTTACTACTGCTGGTAAGAGAAAGTCGAGTGGAGTGATAGAAAGAAAGTCGAGAGATCGAGAAAGAAAGAGGGAGGGGCAGAGACCACAATCATCTATTTCGACCGAGTTACTTGTGTCATGTGTATTAGTAGTAAAACAAAACAAAAGGCAAAGAGGATAAACAAAACTCATGGGCACACTTTGTTGAAGTTATGAATTTGCCGCCGCATTTTCGCGTTGTGGGCAATAATAAAAAATATGTACAAATAAAAAACAAGAAAGATGAAAAGAAACAAAGAGATATATAGCACAGGAGGTGTTGATAGATACCTATATAGTCTTGCCTTGATTTTGCGCGTCGAGTTCCTACTTGCAAAGCCAAACTGGAACCTCCTCGCCGCCAGAAGCAAAATGGAGAGAAAGAAAAAAAACACTCTTGATCTCTCTCAAGATCTCTTTCTCTGTCTCTTTCTTCTCCATAAAATCTGCAAATTTGGCTCTAGAGAACCTTCCTGAAAACATGATAAACATTGCCCTTATAATACCTCTAACCCTTTCAGCTTTCCATTGCAATATTTCCCTGCTCGGCAGCTTGAAAGAGAAATATCACAGGTTTGTTGCGCAATCATAAAAATTGTGATGGCCCCTACAAAAAACTTCCAGAAGATAGGTTAAGATCATTGAATTTTTTTTTTGTGTGTGTGGTTTTGTCGGCCGTGAAAAAGGGGATATCGCTGTTTGGTTTCCTCTTTTGTGCGCTTTTTGTTCGCTTTGTCTGCGAGCCGGCCCAAAAAAGAGAAAGAAAAAGAAAGGAAGAAGAAAAGTTGTGTTGCCATGAATAACTTTTCTCTCCTGGCATTTCCCACACTTTTTGTTGTTGTTTTTTGCTTATTCCCTTTAGCGTTTGTCCGCCATTCTCAAAATCCCAGTCCTGCTGTCGGCTCTGAGTAATCTCTCATTTTGGAAAATTTTACACCCCATCCCGTCTATCCGAGCAACCCAATCCTTGATTCCCTTTTTTTTTCCGTCTTTTAGACCATCTGTCGAGGTTGCACCCTAGGCACCATCTCCTCATATCTAAAAGCCTTGAGATCTCCGGACGAGCCACCCACCTCATAAACGGAGCTACCGTTATCGTGCGAATAGGGGCTGCTGGATGATTGAGGCACCGGAGGCGAAATATTGTACCGCTCGTTCATCGATGGGCCATCGTCCGACCCACCGCCGCTGCCGTTGCGGCGGTTGCGAAGGAAGACAAAGACACCAACGCCAACAAAGGCCAGGACCACGGCAGTAATGCCAACTCCGAGTCCTACTTTGGCTCCCTGGCTCAGACCGCTGGCAGGCGCGACTGGTGCTGCTGAGGTCTCTTCTGCGTCGGAGGCCGAGGGGGTAGCTGCTGCATCTGTAGACGAGCTTGGGGCCGAGCTTGAAGGGGGGGTAGCTTCCGGGCTTGAGGCGTCTGAGGGAGTGGGAGTTGGGGTCTCGGCCTGAGTAGGGTTAGGTTAGACTCCGAAAAGACTGTTGATTAGCTAGACAGGATAAACTTACTGAAGGTGTGCTGGGTGTCGTCGGGGTTAGAACTCCAGGAGTCTCTAGGTTTGGTGTAGGAGTAGGAGTGGGAGTAGGAATAGGAGTGGGAGTGGGAGTTGGAGTAAGAGGAGTCTCTGGTGCGGGAGTAGGAGTAGGAGGTGCCTGAGCGGCGTCAGGAACAAAAGCGATGGCGCCATTGCAGGCAGTGTCCCTGGCAAATGCGAAAAGTGTGCCTGTGGTATCGGCGCACGCTTCAACTGCACAACGATAGATTGCGTTGCCCCAGTCAGGCTTTGCGCACAAGCAGGTGAGGTCACTAGCACCGCAAGCATATGTGCCGGCCTGGTTCATGGTATTGGTATAGCATCCTGCCTGTCGTGGTTGTCAGCTACAGCCTTGTGGGTGAGGGGTGGTGATCAACTAGGTATCTATGGGATATCCAAGGCACACCCAGACGTGGATGAACCACATCTTTCTCCCCAGAGAGACAGGAAGAGGGATAGAGGTCTTACTTGGCATGGAGTCAGGGAGCTGGTATCTTGAGCGCTGGCAAGCGCTGCTACCGAAAGCAGCGCCAGAGAACGGAACGTCACCATCTTGACAGGTGGTTTTCTGAACGTGTTTGGTTTGGTTTGTGTTGTTTAGTCGATCGAGTCTTCGGCCGGAGGCTCACGGGGGCGGGGAAAACGCCACACTGATTATAGACTTTCCGATGCGGTGATCCGTGGGGTCCGTTCTGGAATGCAAGGTTTGGCGTGGATGTCTTTTCGAACGTGTGGACAGTACGTGACCAATTTTTCCTCAACGAAACCTCCAATTTTATTTTCAGTGCCGAGCTGTCTTATAGGTCCCTCAAGCAGAAGAGTGATCGGGAGTAGAGAAGAAGTAGAAGAAGAAGTAGAACTAAGGGCGGCCGAAAAAGGAAACGTCGCGCAATGAGTGAAGCGGCGGTTAGGAAGAAGAAGAATAAGAATCGAAGGTTGTTTTGAGGTATCTACAAGGAGTGCTGATGACGAACGAGCGTGGTGGGTTGCAGTCAAGAGTGGAAAATGGGCGAAGAGAAGGAAAAAAAGGAGTGACTGGCAACGCCGCGAGAGAGAATGACAAGCTTCTGTAGCCGTCAACGGGAGAGAAATCAGGAAAGAAGGAGTGTGAGAGGCCGAAGATAGGCCCGAGAAGGAGTTTCACCAGGTTTAAGGAAAGCACATTCTCAATCTGGGGAAGGAATCGGGAAGAGAGGAGAGCAGCGAGGGCATGATGGGTCTCTACCCCGGTACGTACCTTTTGCTCCCCTGTTCCTTCTCAAGGATCTGGGATGTAGGTGACCGGTGACCACATGTTTGGGATTTCTTTCAAGAGGTTCCGCGGACGCCAAGTGCCCTTGCGCCTTCGGTTAACCCCTGCCAAGGATTGGCCACACAGGCCCCCCGAGGTTCCAGTTCTTCCCTTTCCATTTCTTGAGAGGGCTTCCTTTTTTAAACAATAAAGCTGGTGCGGTGCCTGTTTCTCTCTGTCTCGAGACTCCCATGTCTCGCTGACGAGGAGGAAAAGCTACCTAGGTACAGTACCCTGTGCCGCAGAGAACGCACACCACCGGGCACATGTACACAGCTGCCATGATCGAAATATGCATTTAGCTGACCCCTGTTTGTTTTGTGTCCGTGTTGCCAATACACAATCTGCGGCTGGAGATGAATAGATGGTGTGGAAACCTGGAATTTGCTTCCCTTCGCTACCTCCGGGCTGACGGGCCCTCCCGCCCTCATCACTCTCTCTCTCTCTCTCTCTGGAAACCTGTTGGCCTGACTGAGTGCGCTCGGATGATGATGAGCAAGCCAAACATTTATTTTTCTCAACGTCTGGCGGGTGGATAAGATCGGAGGAATAGGATGCGCATGACGACGACATTTTGTCTCTCTTATTTCATCTAAACACAGCCTCGCTCCTCTTCCATTCCCAGATTTTCCCGGGTCCCGACGATTATCCAAGTTTGGCTCCTGCCGGTTGTCACCCAAGTCACCCCGATGATCCGCGCAGGGGTTGAGACACGAGGCCACTTTTTGCGAGCTTCCACGAATCGAATTCGAAGGCCCCAAATTTAACGCTCGACAGGGGTCACTGCAGAAAAGGCGCAAAAAGGTGCAGCGATGCTCAGGGCCTGTTTTTGACGCCAGATTTTTTTTTGGGTTTTGTTGTGCCTCTCGTTAGCGGCATCAATAGCAGAGCCCTAACTCCCGATATATGTAAGGCACATGAAGAACCTTTATTCAGTCCTTTTGGTTGCCGCAAGTGCCGTAGGGGGTTGAAAGTAAAGTAGGCAAGGCACCTGGTTTTGTGATGCTTCTTTGAGACTGTGACTTGATGGAATCCCTACTAGTAAACGGCCAACAACGCATCGGCCGCCCTATCTCGGAGCGCTAAATAAAAAAAAAATAGAAAAAAACACCAACACAACAACCTCACAGGGCTCCGCAGATTTTAGCGGTTTCAAAAGTTTTGAGAACCCAGCATCGATCGTTCTTTTTTCAGGTTTTCTCTTGATTTTTTTGAGCGGGGGAGAGAGAGAAAACCGGGTTCGATCGCTCCACCTTTTGTGAGCTCTTCAGAGAGAGTTTGACATCTGACAATCCTCCACCATTGTCAGTTATTGCGTCAGCCCGGCTCCTCCACAGGACGGTCCTTTTCCAGCTGTTCGAGAAGGGATCGGCCCCTGAAAGAAAAAGCCACTTGTTGAGGGGCCAATCTCAGATTGTTGTCCATCCCGACGATGGTTTCAGAAGTGGGAAACCAAACCGCTTTTTTATTTTCTCTCTCTTTAGTTATTAATTTAGGTACAGTAGCATCCGTGCTTTTTTTTTTTTCCAACAGAAGCAATTTGATTTGTTCCATCCATCCAGGGTTCTCTTTTAGGTACTCTTCCGCCTCCTTTACTAAGTGGAGGACTCCGGGGATTACCTATGCCATTTTATTTTTGCACAAGCGAGAGCGAAGATCTTATTCCCAAGCAGAAGGATACTTTATGTCCCCTGTTGAGGGGGTTTCAGGATTCCAGCGCGTACTGTATATATCATCATCGCTTCGCTACATATAATAATTCTCTCTCAAAAAAAAAAAAAAAAAAAAAAAAAAAAAATCAACGAAAAAACCTTGGTTGCTGGGAAATTAATCCCGATTGTTCAGTAATAAGCGCTCATACTATGCATTCACAAGTTGTTGTGTTGTCTCTTTTTTCACATGGGATGCGCGCTTTTCTAGCACTACCGACGTTTCGAGATCGACAAAGGCACTCAAAAATGCAAGATGTTGTTATGCAAATCGGTTAGGTGGTATGTTTGCTTGTCACAGACCTTCCCGTTGCGCGTTGTGCCGCACACGCACTCCGAAGAACTGGAAACAGGAGAGGAAATTAAATTTTTATGCAGTGAACTTGTTGAAAATAGCCTGGGTGAGTGATGTGGGACCCCACTTTTCATGTGTGTTGGAACTTGGGAGGTGACCCCCTGAGATCTGATGTTGTGAGATCTTGACCACAAATCTACCACAGTATGTACGACATGGCTTTTCCCACTGCGACTTTGAATGGATGGTTATGTACCAATTGGGATGTTACGACGACGATTGGGTGATGTATAAGTCATTGGATTCTGAGGCTTGACGCCTGGGTTTCGCCACGGGTTTGGTGTGGGGGGCTAGCGAGGGAGAGCTGTTAAATAGTACCTCTAGAGCACAGCAGCACCAACCAACCAACTTCAACTTCAATGTATACATTTCAAGATCTACAAATCCGGGGTAGGATACTGCATATCACGGGAGGGAAGGCTGGGTGATCCCCCGCTCCATCATGCCGCCACTGTTGATGGCGGCCTGGTCTTTTGGGTCTTTGTGTGTGGTCGATTGGCCTGTTCTGGCTACGGGGTGAGTATACTAGTGGTCACTCGCTGCACCTATGCAGGAGGTTTCCCATGGTTGCTTATTGCGGGCAAGTGGTCACAGAGTAAGACATCTTGTGGGGTTTGTGAACCCGCGGAATGTGGAATAATCGGGAGAAAGCATGGTGTTGCAGGTCGGCTTCGGAGATGGTGTAACGAAGCTGTGTTTCGTCAGGATGGCTCGCTGGGGAGAATTGATGGTGAGAGTGTCTGATGACGACGTGTGGTAGATACTAGATAACAAACATTGAAACACAACTAGGTAATTAAGGGAACTAGCCTGGCTCTTCAAGTTGCGTATCTTGTCTCTCTTTGCCGCTCGCCGTGGCTAATGTCGGCGAACTTTTGTCGCACACCTCTTGTCAGTCAAGACATCAGCTGCTGAAGATGCTATATACCTATCTCTACTGCTCTGTGCCTCCTTGGCAGTCACCTGCAAAGCTTCACTGTACCTGCAGTGAGTGCAGCGGGTCGATGTACGACAGCAGTCGGTAAAAATATATTTCCAAGTGCTCTCGTATGCTACCAACCAGACCATTCAATCTAAATAAGGAAAAACGTTATGAACATGTAAAAATGGGTTCTCACTTTAACAAAAACCAACCCTGAGGTTTATAGAAGTCCATCATCAATGTCGAACGGGTACACATTAACGTTGTCGGAAGCCGTGCCAAATTGAATGGTTCGTTGCATAAAAATAAACAGAAAATATAAAGTTTCTAGCAGAAGACAAATAAGGGAGAATAAAATGACAAATTATATTTTTTCCTTACAATTTGATGAGTGGTGTTGAAGCTAGTCTCTGTCACTGCCAATGATTGAGTGCCAGTGATAACAGGCTCTTTGCGGCAGCTGACATAATCAACCCACCTCTGACGCAGATGGACGCACGCACCAAATCACGTGCAGCTCAATTAGCCCGCCCGGCAAGCAGAGCATCAGTTCATCATTTGTTGGAAGCTCGGAATTGAACATCGCCAAACCGCGCAACCCGAACGACCCTCTCCACTCCTCGAGCTTTCAAAAAGCAAAACCGCCAGAAACAAAATCAAAATGGCCGCCGCCGCTACCTTCAAGCCCGTCACCGGGGTATGTCACCTTTGCGAATTGGAGCCGAGAGGAGGGAAAAAAGAAGTGCGATCGATTATGACGGAATGACGACTGACGTTTGGGTGGAATTGCTAGATGCTCCGTCGGGGCCTCATCCTTGACCTTAGCATTGCTCTCGGTGAGTTGTCTCTCTTTTATTTTCCCCCATGCTGGAATCTTGTGTGTTGCGGGGGGCATCTGCGATTGAAGCTGTGTTTCATGGCAAACCCCCCTCCTCCCACACTCCGTCCCTCCTCGAGATCAAATGCTAACCCCGCGCTTTTGCTCAGGTCTCGGCTTCACCTTTGGCAATGCCTTCTGGTACGAAACATAACTGCACCGATCGGAATTCCCTGTCCGACTTTTCCACGGATCTCTAACATGGCATCGCTCTTTTTAGGTACGGCTACCACATGCCCCGCACCAACGCCCGCGACAATTACTACAAGAAGCTTGAGGAGCAGCGCGCCGCGAAACAGGGCAACTAAGTCTTTTTATTTCCTTGGTTGCGAGGATAAGGAGTGACGGGAAAAGAAACGTACATATACAGGGGGGGAGCTCGCGATGAAATGAGAAGAAAAAAAAGAGACGGCGCGGTTGGAATCAGCTTGCGTGTATATCATACGGGATAGAACAGTACAGGCAATTTGAGTTTCGAGTGCACGCATTATACAATGGGGAAGGGAATTAAACCAAAAGGAAAGAAAGAAAGAAAAAAAGTGAAAGCGGCCTGGAATTGTGATATATGCGTTTGGTCCTACAACGGCGACCCTCCCCAGGGAATTTGGGACCAACCCCTAAACCATTTCCTCCACTCAGGGAACATCCATCAATCTTGAACTTTGTTGACTTGTATTATATATATATAACCATGACTGACATTTCCTAATAAACACCTGATCTAACCCTTTTTCTCCTCGTGCAAAGTATGACTTATCGGACCCTCGGGATCCAACCCGCGGCGTCCATTCCCCGCAGCAGCAGCCGCAGCAGTAGTAGAACCCGACTGCTCCTCCCCTTCCCAAGAGGTAGTCTCGACCATGAACTTGACGTTTTTTTTATCTTGACATCTAAGAAAAAAAAAAAAAAAAAAAAAAAACCACAACTCAGCATTTATCATATTACAACAATCATCAGTCTTATCAACCCTCAACCAACCCTTTCTTTTACAAGAAAAGAAAAAAAAAAAAAAAGAAAAAGAAAAAGGAACTTACGACCGAAATAATCTCTGAACCGGCCAGCACTTCACCGGACTGTGGGGCTTCTCGGGTTCGGTGACGACGCACTCGTACTGAAACAAGCTTTTGAGCTCGCAGTCCCGGATCAGGTCGATTCGCTCGCCCGACGACGTCTTTCGGACTCGGTGGTCGGGTCCGACCTGGACGTGGAGGGGCAGCTTGGATGCGGGGAAGGATTGGCACGGTGGTGGCATTTTTTTTTATTAAAAAAAAAAAAAAAAGATGCAAGATACAAGTTTGGTTGCGGTTGGGGCAAGGATGTTGGGGGAGATTGAGGAGGTGGGGTTAGATGAGGTATGTTTTTTTTTTTTTTGTTTTTTTTTTTTTTTTAATATAAGTATAACGTTTGAGATTGTTTTGGTGATGGATGATGACTTGAGATTGCGGGGTTGATTTATGTGCTGAATATTTTTATTTTTATTTTTATTTTTTTTTGGTTCCAAACATTTCTGACGAAACTGCCAAAAATTTTCCCCCTCAAACCCAGGTTCTCGTTTCCTTACGAGATGCCGTTGCCAACGGCAACGTTGAACAACCAAACACCACAACAACAAAATCTATTATTGCTCGCTCGACGAGGGTATTCCCCATTCCCGGGTTGAATGAGCTCGTTCAGAGGCATCTCAGGGATACGACTCGCAGCGGTGGGACGCCGCAGCCCTTGGGGATTGCCGGACGGTATCACGAGCTGCTGTACTTGCTTGTCGCGACTTTGATATCACCGCCGTGGGAAAAGACGATTTCGATTGTAGATTTTGACGGCAGGTTCGACGCCGTCAGGTTGTTGGTCACTCGCCCGGTTGGGACATGCGCGCCGGACAAGGTTAGAAGGCAGGATCTGGAGCATGTTTATGTTTGGAGACCCGACAAGGGATATGGAGGAGATGTGTATGCCGAGGTTGACAGGTTCATGATGTACGGGGATCATGGGAGCCGGAGGAGAGAGTGGTGGGGGACCGTGGTTATTGGGGCTCCTGGCAACATGGCTGGAAAGTCAAGCGCCCATGTGGCTGTCACTGCCGGAAGAAAGGGGTGGCTGAGGGTTGATCGAGCTCAGATCCAGGGTTTTGGTGGGAAAGGGGTCGAGCAAGCTCTGAGGGAGAGGGAAAGCAGACAGGCCGCGGTCGCGGCAGCTGGATGGGTTGGAAGTTCTCTATGGGGAGATTTCACGTTTGGGGGCCATTAGGTGGGGATTTTTATTGTCTGGGAAGGGTTGGTTGATGGAGATGGAATCGTTGAGCGGGCTTACAAACATCGCAAAGTAGATGGTTCTGCGTCTTGCCGCTCCCATCGCCCGTGTGGACCTTCCATCCAAATCGCCCGACGCACAGGAGGAGATGACAGCTAGGTTCATGAACCAGGCTCCATTATGGACAGCTGTCAGCAGCATGGGCTTTGAGGAAGTGGAGGAGCATCACGATCCCTTTCAACTACCCGCCATGGCGTCGGGATTAACTGCTGCTAGACCTGGGGCCATCTTGCCGGGGAAATCTCAACTACAACCATTGCAAACGCGATGAAATATCTAGTACGCCACTCTCAAACCCTGCCACTCCAGACAGGTTCCAACAGAAGCTTGTTAGAATCGACGTGTACCTTTGTGCACCTGAGAGAGAGCATCCGTTTGAGGCGGCCTGTCGTCTCAGCATAGGAGAAGGCTCTCTTGACCCACCTTCACATGCCACGAGAGCAGAGGAATATTCCAGCAGACCTAGCGCATTCACGCCATCGACCGGTAGAGAAAGTTCTTGTTAGCAAGTTCTCTACTCGCCTCGGAAGTAGAAAACGAGGAGCCTCACTCCAAGAAAACTACCGCACAGCTACGCAGGTCAAGAACCGCCGGGGGGGCGTTTCAAATAAGTCCGCCCCTGTGATCTTCGACCTCAATCCTTTTGTCGAGCGCCCGTTCGGTGGCTGCAATGGCTGATAGATTGGTTGACGGCTTCGAAGGCCGGCTTATTTCACCGTTCGGGATCCACGCTTCCAGTCCAATATTCTCGGATTCGGCGACCTCCCTTGACATCGCTACTCATTACGGCATTAACCAGAGAGATTTGGCGGCCAGATCTAAAAAACACCGGACATCCAGACTCCACCGTTGCGGGAGTTCGCAGCAAGATGCCGCTCTCATCTGAGCTGGGTATTCCTTTGTTGAGACTGGAAGTCCGCCTTGAGCCCGGTTTCTCTTAGATCGGCACCACGTCCTTTTTCTCCCGAGTCATTATCTGTTGGTCCGTGCCGGTCCTTCGAATCTTACATCCTTCATGCGAGGGATTGAACCACTGGATCATAACGGCCTTTTTAGGACGAGAGAACCTTCACCGCACTACTAGCGGGGCTTATATCGACCGGACACCAAGACCATAACCGTTATGGCTTTAGGATGAAGGCGCAAACCGTTGAGAGAAAACGCTCTCAATCGAACTACCTTGTCCACCTTGGGTTGTTGGACCCTGATTTTACGCCAGAAGCATGCGGTCCCTTGCCCGCCCCTGTTTGGGTCCTGTCAAGGGGAGGGGGAGGAGGGGGTTTAACACGGTATTTTTAGCCCGTGTGTATATAAAGACACTCATGAGATGCTACTCTCATCCTGAGTCTAGCCCGCAGCTACACATCCATGGAGACCGCCTACACATCATTTGTACTTCGAACTGTCACATTCATCGTCTTGTCTAAAAAAGTTTGCCAATTTGTTTCACTATGGCCGGCAATGTCTCCCCCAAAAGACCAGAGATGACTGCCCGGCAGTTATCCAGCAGCAGCTTTGCCGGTACCTTCGAGGTTGCGCGATCCAAGCTCAGCGAACTGGGTCTTAAGGAGCCAGAAGACCTTGACTCTGATGATACTCTAGCGCCAGGCTCGCCCATCCCGTCCACTGACTCCGACGAGTCAGCGGGCATCTATTCGACTTCCGAAAGCGATGACCTCCCGGAGAGCCCCATAACGCCCCTTACAGACCCGACAACTCCTGTTGCTGAGCCAGATGTGGCTGACAACTTTGCCTTTGCCTTTGACATTGACGGGGTGCTCATCCGCGGCGGAAGGCCGATTCCTGAAGCAATCGAGGCAATGAAGGTGTTGAACGGGGAGAATGAATTTGGCATCACAGTGTAAGTTCAGTTCGATCCCATAACAGCAGCCGCCCCCTGTGCACTGTACAAGCATAGGTACTAATCCTCACTTCCATTGCGCGGCCCACAGTCCATACATCTTCCTCACAAACGGCGGAGGCAAATTCGAGACGGAACGGTGCCAAGACCTCTCTCGACAACTTGAGATTGACGTCTCGCCCGGGCAGTTCATCTGCGGACACACGCCAATGCGCGAATTCTCGGCCCGATACAACACGGTCCTCGTCGTGGGTGGCGAGGGCGAAAAGTGCCGCGAAGTAGCAAAGAGCTATGGCTTCCGAGACGTCATCACCCCTGGGGACATCATCAAAGCCAACGCCCACATCGCGCCCTTTCGCCGCCTGACCAGCTCCGAAATCGAGAGCTCAAGGGATTTGCTGGCCGACGGCGGTAAGCTGAGCGACATCGTCATCGAAGCCGTCTTTGTCTTTGCCGATAGTAGGGACTGGGCTTCGGATTTGCAAATCATCTTGGACATCGCGCAGAGCAAAGGAGGAAGGCTGGAGACCAGGTCCGAGGCGTTCGATGAGGGCCCGCCGATATATTTTTCGCACAGTGACGTTTTGTGGTCCGCCGCGCACGAGCACGTAAGACTCGGCATGGGCGCCCTGAGAAGGAGTGTGGAAACCGTGTTTGAGCACACGTCTGGGGGCAAGAAGCTCAAGACGCACGCGTTTGGGAAGCCGCAGGTGTCGACCTTTGAGTTTGCCACGAGGCTGCTGCAGCAGTGGAGGGCGGAGCAGCACGGATTGACCGAGTCGAGACCTCCCGCCACGGTGTATTTTGTCGGGGACACTCCCGAGTCGGATGTCCGGGGGACCAACGCGATGAACGAGAAGAGCGAGAACGAGTGGTATAGCATTCTGGTCAAGACGGGGGTTTACCAAGCTGGGACGGAGCCAAAGTATAAGCCGAGGAAGCTGGTTGACACCGTGCTGGACGCTGTCAACCACGGGATAAGGAGGGAGATGGCCAAGCTCGGGTCGAGAAAGAGCACGGGCGGCAGGATGCTGCCCTTGGATGATGCCGCGCTCAAAGCGATTACTGAGGGGAGGACGCCAAGTTTCGATTTGGCGGCTGATCCTTTTACTGCCGCTTTTAACATGTCCAAGGCTTCATGATGGTGATGGTGATGGGAGGAAGCGGTGAACGGTCTGAAAGGGACATGTCTTTTTTTCTTCTTCTTTTTCTTTTTTAAACTATGGCGTCTCTGAGCACGCGTACACCTTGATACCACTGTCTTTTTTATTTATTATCATTTTCTCTCGTTTTAGGGTTTTTTATGTTCACTTGGATGATTATTAGGTATTATTATTATGGCTAATAACAGTCCATCTGTCATGTCCCTTCTCGTTGTTTTCCATTACCTATTTAACCTAGGGACAGACAGTACTTACCTTTACTGAAAGTTCTGCCTCAGAATATGTGGCTTCCTGGCCCTCAAGTCCAGGATCATTTGTCCAAACAATCCATTCGCCCATGAGAACCTGTACAGTTTAAGTAGGTAGGTAGGTAGGTAGGTTTGTCAGTTTACTTTTTTTTCTTCAAAACCTTACAAACTCATTTTCGTATCATTGTATAAAGTGAATAGGTAAGGTAGGTAGGGGGGTAGGTGGGTAGGTGGGCAGATGGGTAATTAAGTGAGTACTAACCACTGTCTCGTCCATTTGGACGCGTCAAAGGTGTTGACGCTCTCGTGCATCAAGCCCAGCCCGTCAGTGCTGGCCAGCAGCTCCTTCAGCGCTCCCGCAATCTCGTCGTCGTCGTCGCTGGTCATGATCCTGACGATGCTGGCCATGGGCCACGCCATCCCCGGTCCCGCGTGCGGTCCGCCAACGGCGCTGATCACCGGGCCCTTCATAAAGTACCCGTTTGCCGCCTGGCTCAGTATCCTCTCCCTCGTGCGCCGGTACGCGGGATCCGAAGCCGCGAGGTACCCGAACAGCGGGGCCGACAGCAGCGAGGGGACGTTGGCGTCGTCCATCAGGTTCGCCGAGCCGAACCCGTCGACCTCGTAGGCGTACACTGTCTCCGTTCGGGTCGCCGAGCCGTCGGCAGCGAGAACGGGGACGGGGACTACCCCGTGGGTCTCGATCGCGCTGCGGAGGTCGGAGGAAAATTTGAGCAGCGCTGAAGCGAACTCGGACCCCGCGTCTTCGTCGCCGAAGCACCGCTCAACGATGGATGACGCCGCGAGGCCGAGGTACCGCGCAAACATCATGTTGGAGGGGATCAGGAACTGATGCAGGGTGGAGTCGTCGCTCGGTCGGAATGCCGAGCGGATCAGCCCCGTGCCGGAGGCGACGGGCCCGCCGAGGCCGTCGTTGGACAGCGTTTCGGTTTGCCGACGGGTGAGGCGGGTGAACCTGTAAGGGGACGGGAGGACGGACCCCTCGGGGGAGTAGGTCGGGGTTTGCATCGACCGGGCGGTCTCGAGGACGGCCTTGAGGGCGGGGAGCCAGGTGAGGGAGGAGGAGAAAAAGTCGGCATCGCCCGTGGCCTGGATGTAGGAGACGGAGAGCTGAAGGAAGGCGGCCAGGCTGTCGAGCTCGTATTTGCACTCGAAGACGCGGGAGGGATCGTAAGGCGGGAAGACGTCGTCAGAGTCGGCTGCCGAGTTTGCTGAGGGGGGGATGCGGGATTCCGAGGGGGGTTGGAAGGAGTTGCAGTAGGGAGACGAAGTTAAGAGGTATCGGGACTGGAGGTTGATGACGCCCCTGAAGAGGGAGGAGAGGGAAGAATTGGAGGATGCGAGCAGTGGCAGGTAGGATTGCAGCTGGTTGGCGCTGTCGCGGAGCCACATGGCGTCTATGTCGCCCGTTATTATAAAGGTGAGCTCTTCGAGGGGGTTGGTGGAGGAGTTGCCTCGCCAGCGGATGGCGGTGTCGAGCGTGTTGGGATAGGTGTTTTGGAAGAGCCGGTAGAGGTCCGGGTCAGAAATCTCGGATTCCATCAGGGTGATGAGGGATTCGACTTCGGGGGAGCTGAAGGTGCGGCATTGCAATGGTGGGCGGGCGTATGAGAGGGCATATCTGCCTGATGAGAACGGCTCGTGACGGGTTTTGGAGTATTCAGAGTAGTCCGGACACGAGGGCGGTACCGAGGTCGCCGTTTTCGGGACAAGGAGGGAGAGAGTGATGATGGATAGTGAGTTTGGCTTCATGGCGTTGAAGTGGTTGATGGTGGTCGGGACCTGCGACTCGACGAAGTGTGAGCAGTGAGCTATTACAACCCATTTATTTATCGATCAAAAAGTCATTATTACCACCTCCCTTAACGAGTTCATCTCGTGAGTTGAGGGATCGGCGGTGGCACACAACACGCGTTCATTGTACCCCTCCGCAGTCCGCAACGGCTTTTTCACCCAAACATGACATCTTCACGCGTTTGTAGTATTACCAAGATATCCTTGTGACCGTCCTGGAACTGGGTGAGGTACACGGCAGTTGGTTATTGCGGGGAATCGTGATTAATCATCCAATGCTGTGTTGCACCGCATCCAAGACCGTTACGTTCTACCCGAGAGTGGGTGTCCTCTCTTATTGGTGTCGCCTCGTATTATGTCCTTGACCGAGAGGGCCATGCATGTGGTCATACAATATGGTAATAAAGGCGACGACATGATGTATGTATAACTGCCAGAAAAAAGAAGAAAAAAAAAAAAAAAGAAGGGGAAGGGGGGGAGGGGGAAGCATTGCGTCTTTCAATCCGGGCCAAATTTCTCATTCTCCCATACTTACCCACAGGTCTCCAATTGTGAGATCAAAATATCTACTTGAAATACCTGCATTCCCCATGATAGAGCCGGGTTGAGAGTTCAATGGAAGCGGCTGTAAGGCCAGGAATGGTCTGTTGACGATGATATCAAACCAAGGTTGACAGGCTTCACCCCCTGATGATTATAAGTAGACTTTCACTCGTCACATATTCTTGTCAAAGAATACCCTGTTGATAATAGATCCATCTTGCATCAGCGAAGTGATCGGTAAGATATCCTGAGAACATGCCTTTGCTAAGAAGTAACCAGTACATTGAGACCCAGGGTTAGTATCAATGAAGTTGACGTGATGACATCTCGTTCGCCGCCCTCTGCCTATTCAAGCCTATAATTCACTCACCCATGGGACAGATTTGAGATAGGAAATCAGCATCGAAAGAGCGACCTATGAGACGGAGCCTTGGCCAAGAGCCCTTCGACCCTGTCATCAACCGCTTGGGCGTCGTAGAATGATTTGACCTAATGCAGTCTCCTAGTGAACCAGCCATCTCTCTTTTGATGTCTCAGTTACATCTTGCTCTTCATGACAAACTTGCTTGAAGATGATTTATTTCCTTGATCATCCATCCTGAGCCTAACTTACTCAGAACCCTGCAGCTTCCCTTCAAAAGATTGCTGTCAACTTTTCTCAAACAAACTTTTGTTCTCGAATGTTTGGGTCATTACTTGTTTCTGTAATATAACTTTTTGTTCCCACATGTAAGCCATTCAGGTCTTGGGGAAAAGGCAAGGTTTTTCCCCCCAGCATATTAATAAAAACTCAAAATCTCTGCCTCACAAGATCTGATCCACAATCAAGGGGGGATGTTTTAGATACCACCAAACAAAGATCTTTGAACAATTTTGGGACAAACCTATGAAAAAAAAATTGAAATAAGCTTACTTACCAATGAATATAGATACCTAATTTACATCTCTATTTTCTAAATTCTGAATGCCAGCTTTTTGTCAATCCAAAAGTTCTCCAACATCATCGCGTTTAAGTTTTTTTTTTTTTTTTTTTTTTTTTTTTTTTTTTTTTTTTTTTTTTTTTTTTTTTCAAAAACCTTGACAGATTTAAAAATCAGTCAAGATCCCATCAAACAAACATTTCTCTTATACCTATGTATAATATAAACCAGCCAGGTAAAGTCCCATAAGTTATCTATCCTATTTTACTTTGTAACTATTACCTGGCTAGGATATCTCTGGAGAAGTAGCTAATCAACATCATTAACCAGAAAACTATCAAAACTCAAAAAAAAAAAAAAAAAATTCAAAGGGGAACCAAAAACTAATGCCTATCTAGATAGATTCCCTTCCTCCCAGTTTGTTATTGGGCAGGCATAAGCATCAACATGGTTACACAAGGCTTTTTTTTTTTTATTCAACTCTGGAAAATTTCAAAAATCAGCCCACCTTCAATAATTAATTAATACGTACATTATCTCTTTAACCCCCAAGTATCTGTTCGTAACTAGTTTCAATTATTGAAACTCTGCATTTCAAGGCCCCCCCCCCCCCCCCGCACTACCGAGTAAGCTTTCAGCCCCAAGAAACACGCCAGGTAAATATCAGCCAACCTCTCTTCTCTGTATTGAATTTTCCCTTGAAATCAGTACCTTGTCATCGCCCACCAGGAATATCTCAAAATTGTGAATCTACCATGTTGTATGTAAATATGTACAATCCTGATAAAGATTTTTATCGCGTTGCCGTCTAGAAATACATGAAACAAGAAGGGCAAAAAGCAACAACAGCAGAACAAGCAGCAACGACAGCAAAAGCAAACCGATAGCTACGGAAAGGGGGAACCAATAAGGGACCCAACATGCAGCTGCGTTGTTCCCCTGCCTTGTATCACGCATGCGACTAACGATATCCATGATTTCTCAAAACACCAAAATAATATTCCGAGAGAGGGTATCGGTTCAAGTAGAACATTGTTTCCAATGAATCATCTAATAAAAGTAAAGATTCCTGTGGAATGCAGGAGAGAGAAACGAATAAGAACAAGCAAAAGGAGAGGACAGAGAAGATAATGAGAAAAAGGGCCACTAAAATGATGCAACTACAAGTAGGTAAAAAAACCTTGGGTGCGATTTTGTGTGTCCTTGCGAGAGAAACTGTGTCTTTTTTGTCTTTGCCAAAAGGATAAGCATAAAGTCTTTTTTTTTCCCATTCTCATCATTGCGTTTGGTTCCTGTGTCCGGTGTATGAGAAAAGAAGAGTTAACGTGAGGTCCCAATCATAAAGAGCCAGAACCGTAAACGCCGATACCGTGTCCGAGTCGTAACGTAGCCTTCCCTAACATTGATTCGTGTTTCCTGGGGAGAAGGTTCGGAGGAAAAATATGTGAAAGCACCGTGTGTTTGTGTCGAGTAGAAACCGCGAAGCTCGACACCGTCCCCAACCATTCTTTTGGTCCAACACAGAATTATCGAGTGAATTTAGGCGACTGGGGCAGGAGCCGGAGCAGCGACGGGCTGAACGTTGTTCATATCAACATCCGCAGGGAGACCGCCGTTGGCGCCGTTCTTCTTCGGGCACTCGCGAGAAATGTGGCCGGCCTCACCGCACTGGTAGCAGGTCTTGCCGGCAGTGCTGAGGGGACCGCCATTGGGCGAGGTGCAGTCGCGGGAGATGTGACCGAGCTTGCCGCAAGCGTAGCACTTCATGGCCTGGGCCTGGCAGTCACGAGCGAAGTGGTTGGGACCACCGCACTTGTAGCAAGTGGCTACTCCTCCGCGAGGACCGCCATAGCCGCCGCGGCCATGTCCACCGAAACCACCACGGCCGATAGGTCCGCGGGGGAAACCACCAGCACCGGCTGGCTGGGGGCAACGCGCCTGTGATAAGAGATGCATCAGCACTTGACCCAGAGTATTCGTTTTCCTCCATGCCGCAAAATCATCCAAACTTACAGCTACGTGGCCGGGCATGTCGCAATTGTAGCAGCGACCGCCAGCACCGCCACCCTGGACGCGCAGAGTAGGGCACTCAGCCTGGACGTGGCCGACACCCTGGCAGTGGTAGCACTGCTTGCTCTTGGTGGTCCTGGGAAGAGGGCACTCGTTGCTCTCGTGGTCTGTGAACTTGGGCGTTAAAAACCATGCGATCGACATATGTTGAGAAGGGGTTCTTACTTGGCTGCTTGCCTATTCGATTGTTAGTAACTACCGAGGAGCATCAGGGGGGAAGGGAGAGAAGTGTAAACATACAGTTGTAGCACAACCGCTCAGCCGACGAGCAAGCATCGGCCTGGTGGCCAAGCTCGCCGCACTTGTAGCACGCTCTCTTATGCGCCGAAGACATCGTTCTGTGACGTCCACTCATGTTAGTCGAGTCGTCAATGACTCTGACATTGCCGGCAAGCTGAACCCCGGGAGAGCTGCATCTCTGCGACTCTTTCGTGGCCTCCATCTTCCCCGTCAACAATCACACGTTTGCTGGGAACCCGGGATGCGATGCCATGCAAAGGTGCGGCAACTTTGTTCGTAAAGAGGACGAGGAAGGGGCTTTCGCAGGCTCTGGCGGAAGGATCTTATGTGTCGGCTAGAGGTTCTTCGGCCGTCAAACTTCCCAAGGCGGCTTGATGGCGTCTGGTTTTGAAGCGCAAGGTATCGCGTAGAGAGGTCTGATAGGATGATGCAATATTTTTCTCGCGCCGTAAGCTCTGAGCGCTCCAAGGTCTCGAATAGGTCCTACCGAAAGAGGCAAGTCTCGATGAGGATATCGTCGTTTCCGCCGCGGTAAACCAACTGGGTCATTTAACGGAGGCGCATTCGGATTTTATCCTGCCGGTCCTTTTTATTCTGTTCCCAGTGTCCAGAGTCGGTCGGAGGATCCATGGGCGTCCAACAAATGTCTGCCGCCAGCTGGAGTCCCTTGGGCGCCTTCCCAAATCCCGATGCGGCCATGTCCCATGTGTGCGCTTTGCAAACGTGTGTGTCGTCGTCGAGGAAGCAACCTGGATGAGGGGATGCGCAACGGCATAGGAGTGGTGACTAACCTTTCTTTCAAGTTGTCAAGAAAAAAAAAAAACTTAATCTTCCAACCTGTTCAGATCCTTCTGCTTCTTCTTCCAACGTCCTGGTCCTTCAACCTTGCTTCCTACAGCGTCCAACTTCGTCCACGCCAACAACACCAAGATAAGATGCTCCCGAGAGGCTTCCAAAAGGTTGCTTTGGGGAAAAAAAAGAGGAGGGAAGGCGGCAGAAGCGGCGGAGACAAGGAGGGATATGGGAAGACCCAAGTCAGGGAAGGAAGGGATAGCGCCCCCCAGTTCGCCAGCAGCTAGCACAAGTTGTGCGTGTGTGTCGGTTTGTGCACGGGCAAGCCCGGCAGCGGCAACCCGCCCGGGACTTGTGATTTGCCCGCACTCTGGGCGGGCGGCGAGGTAGTTGTCGGGTACCCCCTCGTCTCCATTTCTTCTGGTCGGTTAGACGGGTCAGTGACGACCATCGCTCATCAACCTACCCCTCTGCTGACGGCCCTTGTTGCCCCAGGGCTAGCGCTCAGCGCAGTCAACTAAAAAATCTCTTGGGTCTTGGCAATCCCACATCCCACTGCGTCTTCCAATTCGTGACGGAATTGCCAGCGGCTCGTGACTGGGCCCCACCTCTGACTCGTGGTTGATGAGGCGTTTTGTGGGAAGGAGCTCGTGGGCGATGGGCAGCCAGCCCTTCCAGTCTGCCAGTCAAGCCTCCCGTCAACACTTGCAAGCCAGCAAACGGGCAGCCACAGCCAGTCATGCCAGCCAAAGACCACGGTGGCACCTGCGGAGGCAAACAGCCAAACAGAAGGGCAGCTTCTTGCTTGGGTCGCTTTTCCCAGCTGCCGGGTCCACACGTTGCTTTTTCCTACCAACGGATTCCCAGTTTGCCGTCTCCCGTCATGTGTCTCACACTTTCTTTGTATAACCCTGGCATTTCGTCCGGCCCGAACTCCTCTGATGAACGCTGGATTTTTATATCGCGCTTTTTACTTCATTTTATTTTTTTTGCATGCGTGCGACTGGAACTGTGCCGACACATCGCCTGGACCCCTCGACCAACTTCTAACCCCCCAGTACCCCCCTCCCCCCTTGGTTCTTTTCCCCCCTCCTTCCTCCCACATTTCCATACCCTTGCCTGGCGGATACCACTAGTGCGGGGCTCGGTTTGTCATCGACCTTCACCTGCCACGCGATTGGACTCCGCTTACGGCTAATGCCTACGTACAAGGCTGTCAAAGAGACTTGCTGTGCATATGCGAATCGAATAGTAACTAGGTAGCCAACTAGCTGGACGGCGGTGACAGATTCCTGGGACGAGTTTTCCACGGGGCAAACTCGGGAAGCCAAAAAAAAAAAAAAAAAAAAAAAAAAAAAAAGTTGAATGAAAAAACGAATAGCAACACGCGAAATCGAGCGAGGCTCCGGGACCGCATATGAACAGGACTGCTGCAGCGAGCTAGGGTTTCCAACAAGAAAAGACCGAGGGAAAGGGAAAGAAACGGGAGTCTAAAACCTCAGACCCCTGTTAATACTCAATTCCCCCTCATCTCTTTGACCCAATCATGCCCAACCGGAGCTTGTGTGTGCTGCGGGAAAAAAACAGTGGTCGTCTTGTGATTGATGCAACTCCAGGAACATTTTGCTTTGGTTGATGCCGGTGCCAGACTTGGTTGCCCCCGGCAGGGGAAAAACAAAAAATGGAGGATTCACGTCCGGAAGACCAATAGAGGTTAACCAGGACCGCCTGCATCGTCTGCAAAGGGTTATACCGAGCCTCGTGCGGACGGCTGGACGGCAGCGCGCGGTAGCAAAAAATTGAGGCCGAGACCTTGTGCGTGCGTAGCCATGCAAGCGTAGTGCAGATCCTGCATTTGAACCGTTTGTTGGGTCTCGGCCCAGTTGTGGGGGTTCATCACCTTTTGCTTTTGGAGGTCAGTCTCATCAGTCTCTGCGCTCTAGGAGCTCGTCCCGGGCTTGGCACCCTGAACGGAGCACCATCCCGATTCCGGTCGGCGAGACCGGAGCTCTTTCCGCTTCACGTTTGGGTCCGGGTGGTGGCAACTTGAAGATGCTATTACCAACCAACAGAGGTGGAAAATTGCCAGTGGATGGTTCCAGAACAAACGTTGCCGTTAAAAGATATTGACTTGGTAGCTGTATTATGACTACCCGCTTCTTGTTGTGGGCACTCGCCGGAATCCATCCGAACAGCTACACTAGTACGTATCACACAAAATTACAGAACACCGATACGTATGTGGCCGCACACAAACCATTACATAGTGTACAGTTCCTGTCAATGCTCCTCTATACCCTTTCATTACGAGCATCACAGAACAGCCTCCCCCCCCCCCCCCAACGTGATGTCATCCCTGCGGCTCCTCATACCCACGCCGGCGGTTGCCCCACCCTCCCAGCTTCAGCCGGATGCGGACCGGCCGCATGAAGCGGCGGCAGTGTAGATCGTGGACGCGCCTCCACAACGTAACTGACGCCGTCATCCGAAGAATATGATGGTGGTCTTGGCACGTTCGGCCTCGTCCCGCTGGGGTTTTGTTCAGAAACTCTTGAGCCGCCGTTGCTCGACGAAATGGAACTGGTCAAATCTTCATTGCTGTCTTCGGCAGCACCGTTTCTCTGCCAGTAGAGGCGGTTTGGGTCGACTCTCTGCATAAAAATCATCCCAAGTCAGCATTCCGCAATTTTCTTTTTCTCTCCTCCCACCTATGCATGGAGGGTAAGGTAGGTAGGCACGCAGGTAGGTGGGTAGGTAGGTAAGGAATATCAAGCAAGTTTACATACCACGCTCTCCCTCCACAACCCGTACGCAGGCGGGCTCAGCTTGGTGGCCGCGCTCTCTATGCCGACTGCGTCCTCGTCGCTAGCCAGGACCACGCGGATGGGTTCCCGCGGGACCGCGTAGCCGCCAAACTGCGCGGGGGGTTGCATATCAGGCAGCAAACCGCCGCCGCCGCGTACCTGCTGCATCGATTGGGTGCCGGCAGCGGCTGTTCCTGATTCCAGATCCCCCCGAGCGCCGGCCTTCTTCTTGTTCCCCTTGTGGACCAGCATGCAGAGCCTGATGAGGCTGTGGCAGAAAAAGATTGCGATGGCCAGGATGATCAGGACGAGAAGGATGGTGAACTCGCTCGACTTGATGTTGTTTGTCAATGTCAAGGCCAAATCTGATTTTACAATTAGTTAAAAAATGTTCAAACTTGTTGGAGGGTAGTAGGTTATTTTTTTTGGGGTCACGTTTGTCAAAAGACTTACAGACTGTTAGGATGGAAGCGAGAAATATTCCAGAAACAAAACATTTGAGAATCTGGGAACGGATCCGGCGGGATTGGACCCAAGGAAAACAGAAAAGAAAGTTTCTTGGTGGTGGGCCGCGGCGGGAGGAGCGGGAGCCCGACGAACGGGAGCTTCGCGAGGTGCCGGTCGTGGCTGCGGCGTCGTTGGAGTTGGAGTTTGAGCTTGACTCGGCGTGTCTGCGGCGGCGACGTTCGCGGCGCTCGCTTCGTTCGGCTTGACTTGCGCCGCCTTCTCTTCTGCTGCCACTGCCGCTGCCGCTGCCGCCTTCTCTCCTGCTACCGCTGCCGCCTTCCCTCCTGCTGCCGCTGCCGCTACCTTCTCTTCTGCTGCCGCTTCCCTCTCGTCTATGCCGCCGTCTGCCGGAATTTCCGTCACCCTCCCGCCTGTGCCGCCTCTCCCTTCGTCGTCGTTGATCCCGCTCAGACACCACAGCCGGTTGCGGTTCCTGAATGGCTGGAACCTGCGCCTGGGCGGGGCCGTCCCTGGAAGGAGGACCATTGCTCCCGAGCGTCCAGGTCCTGTCGAGGTTTGGGAGGTGCAGACGGGTGGAGGGGAGGTTCTGAGCGCCGATCCTGAAGTTGGGGGATTTGGGCGAGTCGACGCCGAGATCCGGCCCGCCGTAGGTGTACGGTTGGTGACGGCGGGTCGGGTTGACGCCGACGATGGTTTCCGCCGGCGCTCCGTTCAGTCCCGCGCCCGAGTAGTTGGACGAAGCGGGGCGGAAGAAGAATCCCTGGGAGGGACGGAGGTACGAGGACAGGCGCGAGAAGGCCGAGGGCTGCTGGGCTGCTGGACGTTCAGACATTTCGCGGTTGGGCTGCCCGTGGGAATTGTACCGGGGGGAAAGCGGGGCGCGGTCATCGTCATATATGTCGTCCTCGTAGTCGTCGTCGTCATCTGAGTAGTCGTAGGGACTGTAGGTCTCTACTGGGACGGCTGTGGGTTGTGGTGGGGCTGGGGCCGTCTGGTTGGCGGTGGTGGTGTTGGTGGTGTCGGTGGTGTTGTTGGGGCGGCGGGAGAAGAAGTTGAAGCGGTCCATGTTTGCGCCTGAAAGGTCCCGAAGGGAACTAAACTTTTGAACTCAAGTTGGGTGAGTTTTTAAAGAATTTAAGCTGTTATGAGGCTTGGCGATGAAAAATCCAAGCTCATCCGTCTGTGTCTTCGCGTGTGACGAGGACGCCTTTTTGTCTGGCCGATTCCCCTCCTCTCGGAGATCACTTCGAGACTTTTTGTTTGTTTTGGATGCTCTGCACAATAATCGCGTCCGTCGTACAAAGCCGTGCGGGTGTCCGTTCCTGTGCGAGGGAGCCTGCCGCAAGAGAATAATAGGCGTTCGCCCCTTGGGTTGAGTGTAACAAGGCGGGTATCAAGTTTAGGTCAAAAAATATCGTAAACTCCTTGCTTTTTGCATTCCCGGGGTTTGTAGTTTTTGTTTCCGAATGCAATGGACAAGCGAAGAAAGAAATTATTTGGCTCCCAGAGCAAATATCGAAAAGAGTGAGAAGCGGTATCGAACCTTGTTTGTGTGACTGCTGTTGAACGACGTCAAGCCGTTTCGGAAAAAAAGAAAAGTTGAGAGAAAACGGAAAAGAGAAGGTAAGGGAAAGGATATTGCAAGGGATAAAAAAGATGTGATGTGATGGGAATTGAAATGACTTCCAGGTCAGAGGAAAGAAGGGATCAGCAAGAAGGAAAAATGGGAAGAAGAGAACCAGGGAACAAGCCCTTTCAGAGATCCAGCCCGCCGACGACGACGACGAGGAAGGAGAAGAAGAAGAAGAAGAAGAAGAGAATGAAGAAAATGAAGAAAATGAAGATCTTGAATGGCGACCTGTCGTCCATAAGCTACTACGGTCGGGAATCCACCCGTGTTTTGTTTCGTCGTATGCGGGGGGGGGGGGGGGTTAAAGTTATGGTGTGGCGCACAGAACACCAAATCGTCCAACGCAAAGGTTGACTACTGGATCTCTGGCTGAGAATGTCCCAAAACGAATGCAGGTTCTCATAAAAAGCACGGGTCACAAGAAAATCTGGGATCGAGAATTCTGATTTGTCCAGGGGGCACCCTGAAAGCGAGAGAAGAGGACCGTCCGAATTCTTGGAGAGCAGGTTGCGTTGGAGGTGGGAGGAGCCTGCAGGGGGAAGCTTCACCACCTGAACTTGGACGGGGTAGTCTCAGCCACCCATTCGGTACGGGCTTCCAGATATCAAGACGAGTCTAAAAAAGGCTGAAAGAAAAAGTGGCAACAGCTACACGTGTGCGTGCTCTGTTCTGTCAAGAGCATGTCTCCACCAAAAGCGGTGGATGTCAAGGAGTGTGATGCTGGACGGGATGGAAACCATGGGAGGGAGTTGAAGAAAAAAAAAGAGAGAGATGAAATCCCACCCATTCGGTTCCTCTCCAACTTTCACCTCAAACCCCCTGCATTTCCCATCACATCACATCCCAACCTTGATGATGGCCCAGTCAGTCAACGAGCTAAAAAAGCTCACAACTCACAACCCAACGTGTCCAGGAAATTCATTCGCTGTCTGTCGTCCTCTCCAAATCTGCAGCCTATGCGGTGTGGACCGTGCAGTCGGGAAGGCCCCTGAGCCGCCAGAAGGGCGATGAATCACATAAATGATTGGCTGTTCGGGACTTGAAGGGGCGCGCGCAGCAACTCTCAAACATCCCTGGGCGCATAAGGAAAGGGAAGTGGAGAAGAGCCAAGGCACGTTTCAGCTTTCCAGCGTTCTTGATGGACCCCTGCTGTTGGTCACTTTTGCCCTGCATCAGAACGTCTTGTCTTGATTATCAGCCCGAACTGGAAAGAGTGGGAAGCGAGGGGATTCGGAACTTGATCGATGCAAATTTGTTCCGTGAGGGAAAAATAAAATAAAAAATATCGTTGAGACTGATCCAGGTAGAGAAGCTGCGTAATATCGTTGAACTGCGAATACGACGCCAACCACAGTTTCCCCGAGAGCCCAAGTCGTGACGGGAGTGATGTCGTCAACAGAGGGACGGATCGATGGGTCTCGAGTCTTGATTGACATCCTGGAACGTCCATCCGGACCTGAGCGAGTGTAACTACTCATGAGATGTGAATCACTTCCACGAGAATAGCGTGCGGCGGCCCTTAATATGTAAACCAGCTGTGGATGCAGACACCGTGCCCTTTGAGGATGTGACGGTCTACAGATTCCATCCTCCCCATCCCTTTTAGTTGGCGCGCGGTTATTATCGATTTTACGTTTCTGTAAACCTGTATGGGTATCAACTCGCTTGCACCGACTTCCATAATTTTTTTCCCCCGTGAACCACCCCTTCCAGACACTCCGTACCCCCATTCCGTTATTATCTTTTCCCTTCCACCCATTGCGTGCAGAAGCGGCCAAGACTCTCTATATCTAACTGTGTCTTTGCATGCAACGATCCTGAATAGCCTGCGGCAGAGGCCACGTAATCTGTAGGCTGTTTCTCATGGTCCAAGAGCCTACGGTAGGAGCAGGAGGCTGCTTTAATAACCACAACCAGGCATCGCAGAACTGCACACAACTTGGAAGCAAAGTCGTCCTGACCTTGACGTCGCCACCCCAAAGGAGCACTATTCAGACACAGAATACAGCTCACTTCAGTTCTCCTAGCAGCATAGTACGATCGGAGGAAGCAGAGAGAACTAAACATCGAGTCAGCACACAATACGCTCTCCAAGGTTCGGAAGAAACTTACTCAAAGGAGCCGCTCCCGGTGCAAAGTCCACCGAGTTGACTGTTCCCTTGTGGCCCGGAAGTTTGTAAAGCAGCTTCCCAGACCCGCTCTCCCACACAACTGCCGTACCATCTCCAGCACCAACCGCAATCTTCTTGCCTTCAGAGTCCCAGCTTCCCCGAATGAGATTCTTCTCTATGCCCATCGGCGCTCCATCAAAGGTTCGGATATGTCGCTCAGCAGGCGCAAACGGCCTTATGTCCCACGTCCTAGCTGTCGAATCCATGGCATATGATAGCAACTGCTGGCCATCGGGCGATACCCGCAACGTCGTGATGGTGTCTTGATGGCCCAACATGGAATGCACGACCTGCTTTTTCCGAATATCCCACACCTTGATGTCGTTATCGATTCCACCAGAGTAAATCTCGTTCCCCGCCTCCGACATGGCGACAGCCGTTATCGGAAATTCGGTCTCGATGTAATCCACCGCCTCCTTCGTCCTGGGGTCCCAGATACCGATCGTCCCGTCGTCGCTGCCGCTGATGAGCATATCCTCGCCGCGCCGGCTTATATCCATCGCATTGATAACCTCCTCGTGTCCGACGTAGCGCCGTATTCTCGTCCCCGAAGTGAGGTCCCAGCTCGCAAGGTGCATATCGGCCGAGGCGGAGTATATGATTTCGGAATCGCGAGACCATTGGAGGTCGAGAATGGCGCTCTTGTGGCCGCTTAATACTCCGTAGTTCTCGCAGTCGCCGTATGTCCGCCAGAGCATGATTGTTCGGTCCATCGACCCGGACGCTATCAAATTGCCTGTGGGATCGAATCTGGCCGCAAAGATCTCGCCGCTGTGTCCTGATAGCTCCATTACGGGGGCTTGGAGGTTGCTCGTTCGGGGCATCTGTGCCTTGCATGTTAGAGTTACCTGCCTGTAGATACCTGCTTTCTTGCGATGCGGACAAACGTACCGCCTGGATGAGAGCGCCGGAGCTCTCAGACGCGCCGGAGCGGGTGAGGGCGCGACTAGAGCCCACATTCTGCCGCTTTGAGACGAGCTGCTGCTCATTGGGGTCGTCGGGGGCCGGTCTCTTTTCTGACATGTTTTTATGATGCTGAATATGTGATGATATGTGATGTGTTGCCGTCAATTAGAGGTTTCGGATATTTGTGTAAAAAAAAATCCTGGCGTCGCGTCGTGTCTCGGCGAGGCTGGCGGTGATGCAGTGGTTCCCCTGCAAGCTGGATGGCGGCGGCCTTCTGAAAATCCATGCATTGCCAAATGGAACAGCTGGATTTTTGATTCGCCGCCCCGCTCTCAATGCTATGACCGTGCTGGCTGGAAGCTGGGGAGGCCCATGCCATCCCATCTGTTTGTGAGGTAGTGGGGCAGATCCCCCACTTCCATGCGCACCCTTGTAGCTGGCTGGCTAGGGGAACCTAAGCTACAGTGCTGCCACCATTTCAGGCCATCATCACCGCCTTGATAACTATATTCATTCAACAATTTCCACATTTGGCATTCGACGGTGGAACTATTTTTTTTTTACTTTTTCCCTTTCCTTCAGTAATCATTTGACTTGCTGCCAGCTTTTTCTGGGCGGTTCAGCTGTCATCAAACTCCACAATGGCGGCGAATAAGGCGTCCCGCCTGGGGGAAGAGTATGTCCGGCGCATCCTCTCTATTGTTACAAGGGATCATGGCTAACCATCTGTCTTTTCGACCGTTAGGATCTGGAAGTGAGGATGCTCCTCCTCTGCCCCAAATATCCCTCCACGCGCACGCTAATCTCTGAGTAAGGACGCGAATAGACAAGGTCAACTCGGAGCTCGTGGTCCTGACGTACGGAACCATCGTCGCTCAGCTTTGCAAGGACTTTGACAGCGACTATGTCGAGGTCAACAAGCAGCTCGACAAGATGGGCTACAACATCGGTCTGCGCTTGATTGAGGATTACCTCGCCAAATCG
This sequence comes from Cladorrhinum samala, assembly GCA_033576145.1. Lineage (NCBI taxonomy): Eukaryota > Fungi > Ascomycota > Sordariomycetes > Sordariales > Podosporaceae > Cladorrhinum > Cladorrhinum samala. Next base: position 116,441 of record MU865005.1, on the reverse strand, counting down.
AATACGGTGCGGCGGTGCTCCAATTTTAAAGAAACGGCAGAGATGATAGCCAAGGTGAGCGTTTTTGTTTTTGTTTCCCACGTGGTGTTTAGCTTCGGGGGCTGACGATTGCGGCTTCCGTTCGCACGCTACGCGCACAGGTTGGGTTCAAGATATTCCTTAACGTAACGCCGATAATTACAAACTGGACCAGCGACGGCAAACAATTCTCGCTCGTGTTCGAAGAAAACCCCTTTGCAGACTTTGTCGAGCTGCCCGATGATGGACGAGCGCAGGACGAACTTTGGTATTCGAATATTCTGTGCGGCGTGCTGAGAGGGGCTTTGGAGATGGTGCAGATGCAGGTGGAGGCGCATTTTATCAGCGACGTGCTCAGGGGCAACGATACGACCGAGATGCGCATCTCGCTCATACGATACATTGACGACGAGTTGCCGCCAGAAGACGACTGAGCAGTCACATTTGCATACAAGTCTCGCCCGATTGGGGGTTGTCAGGCAGGGAAAATTGCGGCGTGGTTTGACTGGGAACTGCGGTCAATAAAATAGGCACATACCAATCCGCGGCGCTGATGAGGCTGGGACTTGGTGGCTTGCCCTTGAGCTGGATGGGCTACGGCGGGTAAGCAGTCTTTTCATCCCCCCCGGGTCGGCCACGATCACGCCGAGTCCTTTGGGCCGTGGGGAATTTTGAAGTGCCTTTGGAGATATAAGCTCCGGGCCTACATGCTGGCCGCAGTTATGGGGAGTGATGGACGTTGATCCGGCGGCCACACTTCTCAGGCCCGGCCGGTCATGAAACTGCAGATTACGGAGGGGCATCCACAACAATACATTATACTTAATTCATTGTCGGATTTTCGGATTCCATTCTTTCTGCAACAAGGTCTAGGTGGGAGCTCTGCTGTGCGTCAATAGAAGTTACCCTAGCTTTCGTGTCACGTTTACAGGATCGGGATGCATGTCGTCGGCGATGAGAATCCGAGCCTCACGTCGCTTCGGTCTCATCAAGTAATGATATCTCGGATTCAGAGAGGCTCATTACCATCGGAACAAGTGGGTCATTTCAATTCAATTGTACTCTTGTTTCATGCTTGTCATCACTCATCCCACGGTTTCCCCGGTCTTCATAATAGATGACCATGTTTTTGCACCACACGTAAGCGCCGGACGGCATTCTGACTTGCATTCGGCGGGGATATGCCAGCGCTTCAGTGGCCCACAAGGTAGTGATTCGAAACAAAATCTTCGAAATCCCCTTTCAGCCACAAACAAAAAACATATTGGAATTGGAATTGTTGCACGACATGTATATCAAATTTTTTGAAATGGATGGAATGGACGCATCTAGATACCACCTTATACGGCCAACAGGCTGGGGTGTTTTGTGTTGCGGGCGAAGTCCCTTTTGGCGAATGGCAAGCCAACGACACTGATATCGGGCGTCTCGCCCCTTAAGAACGCAGAGGACGTGTACACTATTGCAGATGATCGTCGGGGCTGGCCACCTTTTGAATGGAACGGACAACACGTGTGTGTGGTAGCCAGCGCCAACAGTTTTCGAATTGTAAAAATCGCCCGGTGCCCAGCAGCAAATGACACAAGTGGTGGTTCGTTACGGCGGGCTGTGCAAACAGGATGCTGGGGATTTGCCCCAGCGAAATTCCATCACACCCTCCACCACACCCACATGATTGATGTCTAGCACCGCCTTCAGCTAGGCGTCCACCCACACGCCCGGTTTTCTTGACGCTTTTTGAGTCGTGCATACATACCTTACATTAGTACACACTGCCACTCGGCGGACGAATCCCAACCCCTGAAATTTTGTTTCTTTGCACAAGTAATTTTTTACCCATGTGTGCACACACATATATGCCGACTTATTTTTCCCCAAGCCACGGGGGGCCGCGATGTGGCCGGACCACCCACCCACACCCGGTTGGGCCGACCTGATGAATATATCATCGAGGTCGCATGTTTCTCATCGTCTCATGTTTCTTTTGATCTTCTGAACGACAAAACAGATAAAACCTTTTTTATTTTATAAACAAAGGGTCGATCAGGTTTCTGTGAATCACATCACCAAGATCATCCTCAGCTCAAACAGACTTATCATACAAATCACTATTGTTTATTTTTTTTTAAAAAAAAAATAACCTCACGATACAAGATGCTCACCTTACACACACACCCAAGGCCTACGGAAGCCGCCGGCACAACGTCGATAAAAACCGCCTTGGGCGCCGGTCTGGGGAGCAGTTTATTCATGTTCCACGGACTTTCAAACATCTCTTCACATATTTTTCGAGAGGCTTCGTTAACTTCACCTTCACCTTCCCCTTTGCCAGAAATCATGGGTTCCTGTCATTCTACTGCGAAAAATGGGTCTACTAGCAGTAGACCCGGGTCAGAGCATGCACCACTTATGGTAAGTTGTATCATGATGCCTAACTACCTAATTTACCCCCCTACCCCCCCCCCCCCCAAACCAAACCAAACCACCACCATTTATTGTAAAATGGTTTACCTAACAGTTTTTTTTTTGTAGTCACGACCTCAAAAACACTCGAGAACTTTCTCCTCACAATCCTCCGAGTCACGGTCGTCAAAACACCGTCACCGCGGCCACCACCTCCGCGGCCACCGTGACCAACAGTACCCAAAAGCAGAGTTCCGCCTCCGCTTGCAGTGCATAGACTGCGCCCGGAGAGGTGTGACGTGCATGATCGCGCCGGACCTCAACTGCAACGGGAACACGCTGGCGTACCGGGCAGGTTCCGGAGCATCATCATCGAGTCGAGGGTCAGGTACCGCTACTACCGTCGGGAGGAACGGGCAACCTCAGCTGAAGGACTGGACGCTGGCGGTCGACTTTTGCGGCTGGTCCAGGAGCAGGGAGACGGCGCTGGCGGTGCTGGGGAAGCACATGAGGGTGTCGAACGAGAAGGAGTGCAGGCCTTTCCAAGTGGAGGAGCTGCTGACGGAGCTGGAGGAAAAGGGCGTGAGGTTCATCAGCAGCATCGGCGGGGAGGATCATGATGCCACTCCCGAGGGGGGGGATAATGGGAGGAGGGGGCCGGTGAATGGTTGGGAGAGAGTTTAAAAAAGAAGGAGAGTTTCGATAAGGACTCAGGGGGGGGGGGGAATTGGGCTCATGGGGGGGGGGGTACATTCGAACAATAGGGAAATCATGGGTTTAATCGCTGAGAGGCCTATCTTTGTAGGGTTGGGTTTTTGGGGGAAAATATTTAGTACTAGTACCGAGGACAGGATTTCTCAGGAAGATGGGATTTACATTTTTTTTTTGGGGGGGGGGGGTGACCAAAGGGGATAAGGATGATGGTTGGGTTATTGGATATTTTTGGGTTTTGGGAGTTTTTGGGAACTTTGAAAAGGGGGGAAAGGAAACCTACCTATTGACGATGATGATGATACCCTCGAGAACAAATACGCCTTGAAATTTTTTTTTTAAAAAAAATATTATCAAGTTTAATTTTTTATTTATCCAAGAAAAAAAACTGAAGTGATTTTGACTTCTTTTTCTGAGAACCCCCCCCCCCCCAAAAAAAAAAACAAAAAAAAAACTAAATAATCTTCTATTGGAATTTGCCCACACGCCTTGTGACTAGTATGTATTTGGTGGAATTTCCCCCCTGTCGCTAGGTAGATAATTGTTGAAAAATGCAAAGTTAGTACTACCTAGGTACCGAGGTATAGATGGGTTACGAACCAAGTCTTCCAAGTTGTAAATAATATAGCCAAGAGTTAAAGTCGGGGAAATGATTAAACTTTGGGTTGGGGATAGTGTTATTTTGGGAAAGCTACAGGATAGATACCTAATCTGAAGAAGTAACCGGAAGGCTTCCATATATGGCCTCGATGATTTTGAATTATTTTCTTTTCTCATGGTCAGATTAGTCGCGGTCAGGGTTGATTTTATCTCTCGGGGGATTATGACATGGGGCTATCAAAGGGTTGTTGAATCTTGTTGTCGGATAGGCCAAGAAGGGAAGATCTGGGGTGTTTGGGTCACGTCCTTAGTTGAACGTTTTGTTGCTTTTGCTTACTAAACATGTGCTGCCTTCTTTGGCTTTTTATCCCGTCACTCCGTACTGATTTATTCCTCTTGTCAAAAGAACTTTTCTTGAATATTTATCGATTTTAATCTGAATGAGCACTCTATAGCTGGCCGTCTTTCGACATGATCGTGGCAAGATGGTACGGTAATCATATTAAGCTGAAAAGCTAAAAATCATACAACTTGATGTATTCTCAGATTCAAACGTATCACCTTCCTAGCAAGCCGTATCTATCGTCGCCACGTTGCAATGGTGACACAGCTTATAATTACTGGCGCTAGTGTATTCGTGTTTACTGTGTAGTGATTCGTGATCTTGCATGAAAACAAGATCCCTCGAGTTACACTGCAGCGGGCGCTCTCTCCTGCAGGAGCGAAGCAATGCAGGCTGGAAATCATTATTTTGTGGGATACCATTCCAGAAGAAAGATGATATTTTCAGCACAGAGAATGAGCTGTTCACTCAACGACTTAAATCGACAGCAGGCTTTATCGATGCATCATAATTATCCCAAAGAAGATCGCGTCGAGAACATCCTTTGCCTCTTGTCTTGGCTTATCATTGTACCGCTGAGGGAACACAACATGGTCACGGGAGTTTTGACAAACTCTGAAAACGCATATGGAATACAAAAGTCCTGTGCACCGAGGAGGTTTGCGTGGTCGAAAGGATTGTGCAGATACGGTCAAGGTTGGGGTTGTTTGCTAATGGCAAAAAACTATAATCCTGGGACAATTTAGCACGTTGACGCCTGGCTGTAAGACTGTTCCAGAAATCTGACTGTCATCTGTGCAAACACAAGATGGACGAAGATGGGATGAATTCCCTGAACCGAGTTTTCCAAGTTGATATGGAACCTTTGAGAAAAACATATGGAGCTGAATTTTTATTTTAAGTTTTTTTTTTTTCATTTCCCAATAATTCCCGGCAGCCGTATATTTGATATCGATAAACTTTCCAGAGTGTCTCAGATACAATATTCGGATTTCGTCATTGTCTTGGGTCCAGAGGCTCATGCAACTACCGAGGGGCAAGTTAAAACTGCGCCCCCACCACACAAAGCTTACTCTCTGTTTCTATGTTTTGCCTACCGGTCGGGCGCCCGCAAGGCTGATTCAAGGTATCATTAATGGATATTCCGCTGGGAGGAGTTTGACGGATAGAATAAACGATACTGCCGTTCCCGCCCCCCGTTTCCGTCCGCCGTTGCGGATGCTGTGTGATATGGATGTGGGGCCACGGACCGTGTGGCTCTCCCCGGCCCTCCCCGGCCCTCAAGTCCGTGGCGTCGTCGATCACAGCGGGAAGGTAGCGGGAGGGGTGGAAATGCCCCCGCAAAATAACGTCAGGACCTAATTAAACCGCAAGCACCTCTTCCCGCTGTGTTGGTTATTGTCGGCGGGCCGCAGCCCGAAAGGGACTCAGAATGCGGGAAGGGGACGAAAGGGAACATACCTATCCGGGCAGAAATTTACAGAGTATCGTTCTCGCTCACCGGAAACTAATGCAAGGTACGGATATGGGGGGGTTTCGCAATGGCGCCCCCTGTTACGATGCTGAAGCAGTGCTGGCGGAGGCGATGGTTCGCCGCCAATTGGGAGACCTCCACCCAACCTGTCAGTTGTCGGAGAATCACACTCTTTTGGCGTGTTTGGAGCATGCAGCTCTCCAAATCCGGATGTGAGTGCTGTTCATGATCCTCGGGGCGCGCAGCTGCAGCGGTCCGCACTTACTTTTTTGTTACTGATGCATCATAAATGCACCTGGCAGGTTCAGAACGATTTCGATTGCGGCAAGCCAGATCGCCTAGCGCGAGATCAGGAAGACTGGGACCCTTGAAGCTTAAATCAACCATGGCGTTGCATGAGATTTATCGCACCTCCCAGAATTTTTTTTTTTTCTCTTTCTCCCCTCTTATTTTCACCAACAAGAAAAAGAGGATATTGAAGGCTTTAAATTGCTTGGCGGTCTCGTTTCGAGAAAATGTGATCAGATCAAGGAAATAACTCCCTTATGCATGCGACCGAGGTCTGGTGATCCGATGATGATCAATGCAATCGCATCATTTTGGCCCGCGATCGAATTGAGGAAAAGAAACGTTCTTGTGGGAACTACCAACCATATGACGACAAATGCCTGCCAGACGTGGCATCGAAATTGCGACCAGTGATGCCGTCGCAGCCGATGGCGATATTCTCCTTTTTGGACGTCTACTAGTTGGAAATTACAAGCATAATTGGTAGAACATATCAGGCTCCATGGCATTTCATGGTCGAATGAGAAAAATTTGTTGGCCGATGTGTCATGTACTAGGTCGTGCCCGAAATTGCATTTCCAGTCGTCTATCGCCAGCCAGATTTGGGTACAAATTATTAGAGATGCATCTGTCGAGAGCTTCCAGACCCGCGATGTCTTGGCATCGTTATTGGCGGCGATCAAGGAGACTTGAACGGGGTGCCAAGACATATTTGCGGATAGAGGGATATTTTGTGCCTAACTTTGATGCATAGGTGCCTTGGTAACCTTGTTTGCCAGGCAACAACGGTCGGGGTCCCAGATTTACGCAGGGCCACACCCAAGGCGTTCTCAAAACTGCGCGGGGCCCAAGGCTCGGACCCAGGAGACCTCTGGCAGGGCCATCCCCAATCACCTGGCTGCTCTTGTGCTCTCCCCCCCCCCCATTGCGATCAGCGACGCCGAAATTTCTAAAAATCCAAACCCGCACCTTTCCTCCTCCTCCACCGCTACAACACCGGTCCCTGTCCGCCCGTATCCCCCATATACTGCCCCGAGCCATGCCAGTTTGATGGTCAAAGTGTCGCCGCGCCGACATCAGAGATTTTGCCGGATTGGCCAAGCAGCGTCGCGGGTGAGGAGACGACTGGAGACAGCCTGGACACTGGAGACGTGCCCCGGAGAGGACCTGAACGCAGGCAGTAATTGCGACGTCTGAGTAGAGGCCAACCGAGCGAAGGAGGACCACGCAAGTAGCAGTTAGCAACACAAATAGTTATTCCTTTAGCAACACACTACGCAAAAAGGAGGAGCAGCACACCACACCCGCATTTGAGGACCTCAGAACCCTCTGGTCCTCGTTATCCCACACACGCACACGCACACGGTGGCCCAGCCCAGCCCCCGATTTGAATCGCCGCAATTCGACGCTTTTCGCTTTCGATTTTTCTTCCAACGCCAACGCCAACGTCGCTGCCCATCGCCCGCCCGCCTACCCAAGCAACATCGCTCCCCTCATTCGTTTTCGGATCGCGATTAATTCGACACATTTCCACCACGTCGGCCGTCGCCAACCCAAAGCACTGCCGTCGCGTTCTTTTGTGCAGCAGCGGTGTCCGTCTCCAAAAAAAGTCCGCCGAGCTGGCTTCCGCAATATCATCACCCGTCCCCGACACACCCACCGCCTTGCCTGGTCTAAGCGCAGCCGCGTGCCACAGGTGGCGACCAAGACAATCAATCTGCATAATCGCAGCGACCATTTCGCGCGAGTTCACGACCGCATCACCTGATACTTTGTCATCTCAACATACCTCATCAGCAGCCCCATAATTTCTTCCCCCGGCAGACGGTTGTCTGCAAATCCGCCTCACCATGAACAACATGGCAGGCATGGCCAATATGAACATGGGCGCCATGGGCGGTCCCGTCGCAGGCCCCATGATGATGAATAATGGCGGGCTACCGCCTCAGCCCGCTCAGCGTCTTGCGCAGCAACAACACCAGCAGCAACAACAGCAGTTACAACATCAACAGCAGCAGCAGCAGCAACAACAACAGCAGCAGCAACAGCAGCAGCAGATGCAACAGCAGCAGCCACCACAGGACCAACGCACTATCCTGAACACTTACATCTATGAGTACTTCATTCGCTACAACATGTGGGAGTGCGCGCGCGCGATTCTAGCAGCAGACGGCCAGATCAATCTCAAGAAAGAGAGTCCCGGTGGAAACAGCATGGGCAATGGGCTCGGCGACGACCCCATGGATACCGACTCCAAAGACGCGCTCGAGCAGAAGCGGCCAGATGATCTCCCCGCGCCTGCTGTGCCCGGGTGTGTTTCTGACAGCTGCTTCCTCTTCGAGTGGTTTTCCATCTTCTGGTCCATGTTCGCACACTCAAAGGGGGCCGGCCCTCTGGGTCAACAAATAACCCAATACATCCAACATACTCAGGTACGTTCCGGCTCTCTCCGGACACGATATGGAAAAAAGCAAACTAACGCGTTTCCGGTAGCAACAATCGCGTTTGAAGCAAGAAGAGCAACGAAATATGCTACGCCAACTTCGACCCGAGTTTACCCAGCAGTACCAGCAACACATGGTGAAGATGCAAGGAGGCATGGGTATGAACATGAGACCGGGTAACTTGCAGAGAGCTGCCATGGCCAATAGTCAAAAGTAAGCATCGCGGCGAGATTGTCGATGGTGTGACACCTCACTTGCTAACCGGGCACTTTGCTTAACCACCCGCAGCCCCCAGATGCAGATGCTCCAGCAACAAAAGGCCGGTCAGATGGCGCGAGACCCTTCTGATATGGATGGAAACCGCCCGAGACCGGGATCGCCAGCGTCGGCAGACAACGCGCCATCGCCTTCGAAACGACCCCGGCTCGATGGCGCCCCATTCAACCCCAACATGATGCCAAACGGTGCCAGACCTCAGGGCATGCCAGGCCAGCAGCAGGTAGGGACCAACCCCCACTCACTACGGACAGTGCTCCTCCAGAAAGGCATCAACCCAAACAATCTGAGTCCTGACCAGCTCCAGGCCTTTGCCTCTCAAGCTCCTATTGTACAAGCCAAGTCCCTTGCGATGTACTCGGCTAACCTCCAGCAGCATCACGGAAGCCAAATGCCCAACAAGCCCCCCATGGCAAACGCCGTCGGCCCACAAAATCAGGGCTCCCCGATGGTGCCCCAGGGTGCTGAAGGAGCCAGTCTCGCCCAGTATTACAACCAGGAGATGAGCGGCCCAGGAAACTTGAGGCAGGGAGCCGCCAATGGACAGAACAGCGGTAGCAACCACGCGCTGCAGGACTATCAGATGCAGCTGATGTTGCTTGAGCAGCAGAATAAGAAGCGTCTGATGATGGCTCGACAGGAACAGGAAACCATTCCTCGGGAAGGCCCCGGAGGTCCGCCCGGACCTAATGCTCAGGGCTTTCAAGGCGCCTCACCCCCTGGCGGTCGGAGTGGAGCCTCACCGAACCCGGCCGAGCAGATGAAGCGGAACCAGCAGCAGATGGCCAACGCTGTGGGCATGGGATCACCCCTTCCGGACGGCGCAGCGCAGTCGCGGAGCTCTCCTAATGCCATGGGCGGCTTCGCTATGGGAGGCCCCAACATGGATCCCCACAATAACCCGCAGCAGTTCATGAACATGCAGGGCGCTCAGATGAACGGCGCCGGAATGCGGCCGCCGAATTCGCACCCGCAGGCCTTCAACGGACAGATGAACCCGCAGCAGATGATGGCGGTCCAGCGTCAACAGCAACAGCAGAACGCGCAGGGCGGCGGTCCCGGAATGCAGTGGCAACAAGGCCCCCCCAACGGTCAAATGGGTGTCCAACCAGGACAGCCGCAGGTCCAAGGAACCCCAACGCAGACCCAGCGATCTATGCCGCCGCCATCGGCGCCATCAGCGGTGCCGGCTGGTAATGCCGTTAACTCGCGCAACGCAACCTCTTCACCTCAAGTCAGCAGCGCCGCCCCCCCAACGCCCTCCCAAGGCAATAAACCAGCCCCAAAGAAGAAGACTGACAGCAAGAAGAAGGTAGGTTTTTCTTTGCTTTCCCGAGCGGCCCCTCCCCCCATGTCTAATACTGACATACTAATTCTAGACTGCGGCCGCGAAGAAGGCCGGCGCAAACCTCAACACTACTGGCAGCACGCCAGTTGCCGAAGTTGAAGCTCCACAGGAGGCACCGACACCAGCGACACCGATCACTCCGGTGAACCCCGCCAACTTTGCAAAGAACAATAATGTCAATGTCAACGCTGCTGGTCAGATCGTTCCGAACGGTCAGCAGATTCAACCACCTCCTCAGGCGCCTCCTGTGCAGGCTCCTCAACATCCGGATCAGAATTCCATGTTTAACATGACTGACGGAATCGTAAGCCCTCGCATGCACCATTCCACCTTCGCCTCCGCTTACACGAATCAACAGGATTTTCCTCTTGGCTTCGCCGACCCTTCATCATCCACCGATGTTTTGAACGACTTCGACTTTGACTCGTTCCTTCACGACGGCAACAACGGGGAAGACGGCGTTGGCGGCTTCGACTTTGGCAATCCGGGATTTATCGATGATGGAGCCAACACGATTGGCACAGCGGATTAGGACTCCGTCTTGCTTTCCCAGGGCCCCAGCAACGGCCCGGAGTCAATGGAGTCGATGCACGATGAATGAGATTCCCCCTTTTTTGCCTCTTTTTAAACCTTGAACGCTACCCCCGCCTCTCGACTCGACTCAGCCCACACCTTTTTCGTTTTCATTCTCAGTACCTACTTTCAGGTCTATGTTTCTCAATACGGGCAGGATTTTGCAACACTATTCAGGTCTCTGGGCTTTTTCCATGTTCTCCTCGGAGGACCTTATTTACTGTGTTTATGTTTTGTTTTTGTTTTGTTTTTGGCCAGAGATATCTTTTTGTTTGCGGGGTTTTGGTCGACTCTTGTTCAACTCTGGTTTTGGGGAGGACAATGACATGGACGGACACACACAAACTTCAACCAGAACCTGCTGGATTCATATTTCCCTTTTTCACTTTCACTTTTTAAAAATTATTATCTCTTTATTTTTGTTCTACAATACGCTACACACATCACACTCACACTCACACGCTACTTACAAATGAAGAAAGGGAAATGGAATTTGCGCTGGATTTTGCGGTAAACGCGGGTCGGTGTCCAGGATTTGGCTTTCGCGCATGCATTGGTTGTCGGTAACTGAAATCTTGTGGTTTTTTCCTTTTTTTTTTTTTTTTTATCTATTATTATTACTTGGCACTTACTCCCCTTCAATTGTCCAAATGTTTAACAAACCTTTTTGTGCCTTTCCTGTTTCTCTTTTTTGGCAGATGCAGAAAGGAAGAACAGATCAAAGCACAGAACTTGAGACCAAAAAAAAAAGGGGGGGGGTTGGTTGGTTCTCATCTAACTTACACTCTTTTGAAGAAACGCGAATGAGTGTACGGTGCCATGGAACTAAATTTGTTTTGTCTCAGGTTCTGTGACTTCTTGGTCATCATTCCTTTTTGGGTCTGCTCAGAATGATTCCCCTCCCCTCGTCTTAATACCAGTCTTGTTTCCTACTCTTTCCTATACGTTACGTCTCGTTACAATTCTTTTTCCTTCAACTGTCTTTTTGGATATCACATACCGTTTTTCTTGTTCATTTCTCGGCTAGTTTTGGTTTCTTATTCTTGTGTTAAAAGTAGCTGAGGTGGGGTTGGTGAAGTTGGGTTGGGAAGAGATTCCCATGGTGATGATATTATGTGTGAGATGGGTTGATTGGGAGAGGGCGGAAAGAGATGAGGAATAGATGGGATGGTTTCTTTGGTTTTTTTTTTTTTTTTCTGCTTATTATTACTGCTTTATCTGTTTAAAGCATGAACAATCTTAGGACGAGGGAAACGGTCACTCCCCTCGTGCCTCATGGATTGGTCGTGATGATTATGATGTGACCTTGGTTAGGAGGAAGGATGAAGATGATCGGACCACAGGGACAGAGGGACAGAGGGACAGAGGGACAGGGGGAAGGGGGACGGAGCGAGGTTGAACAAAAAGATTTTCTTGGTTTTGAGTCTATGTTTGCAATTATTGTTTTGTATCTCATTTCATGATTAGTGTTTGGCGAGGCTCGTTGAGATGTCAATAAGAAGAGTTTCTTGAACTGTCATCTGTATGTTGATTCACAAGTCATAGCTTCTTATCCGGTGACCTTCGCCGTGAGCTTAGTCAACCTTGAACACTCCTGGGCCTCTGTCCAATGTGATTATCACCTGATAATAGTTACACTAAAGCTATCTTTCATGACCAAAAAGACACATTCATCCTTCATGCTTATTTTTTAAAATTTCAAAACGCGACTGTCAAATGATACAAAACTCCCCGCAAGAGATCTTTTCATTACCTCGGAGCAGGTATCTTTTCAAACAAAAGAAAGAAGAAAAGAGAAAAGACGCCAGTAAAAACATAAAACAAGTACAACCAAGGAAGGATAAAAAAAAATAAAGATAAAAAGACGGCATAGTCTAAATAGTCTTCGCAGGGCTACCAGGAACCGCAACAACAACCTCTCCAAAGCCATAATAACCACCACGCCGCATCTCACCATCATCTACTCGTGCACTCCCACCTCCTTCTGTTGCAGGCATACTTTTAGTCCCTTCAACCCTTCCGACCCCTCGAACCAAATGATCGATCCCGGGCGTCGTGACCCTTCTTGGCACCCTCTCAGCCCCAGCCCCAGCCCCAGCCTCAGCCTCAGCCGTCACGGCCCAATCATCAGCACTACTATCAAGAGGAAAAAACCCATCGACGGCCGTAATCCCCGTCATGTCGGTCGCCGGCCCGAAACCGCTATTAGTTGGGGACGGAGCGAGGCTCGGGGGCAGAGCAGCAGCCGCGGCCTCCTTCAACAACGATGGCGGCGATGACGACGATGAGGATGACGACTGACAGTGCGCACCACCATCAAGTTCAACCTGCGACGTTTCCCCCCAGCGGCAAGTCCGAATAACATCAGTATCAGTATCGGTATCAACAGTATTAGTGTTAGTACTAGTATTAGTATCAGTATCAGTATTGATACGATCATGATGATGATGATCGTGATCATCACTTGAATCGAACCACCCCCCAACGGCAAAGTGGTTCGGGTCGTAGAGCCCCCGCCTCCTCGCGGCCGGGTCGAAGGCGCCGGCGAGGTAGGTGCCCAGCTTCCTCATATCGACGGGCTTGGGCATCCAGCCGTCGAACCCGGCGTCGACGTAGGTCCGCTCCGAGTCTGTTCCGCAGCGGAGCATGCCTGATATCACAAAGACGGGGACTCGACCGAAGGATCGGGATACCCGGGACTGGATCGGGAGCGAGGGGTCCGTGGTGGACCGCTCGAGGGAGCGGATGAGCTTGATGGAGGCTAGGCCGTCTACTACTGGCATCTAAAGGAAAGGGAATATGAAAATATAAGAGGTTAGAAAAAAGAAATTCTAAAAAAAGGAAAGAAGGGGGGGGGTTAAGGGGGGAGAAGGGAAGTTTTGCTCTTTTTTTTTTCATACGTTAAGATCTAGCAAGATAAAGTCGCAGGTGGACTGGTTGGCGGCGAACATGTTGAAGCATTCCTGACCGTCCCGGCTTATCAGGACCTTGTGGCCCATCTTTGTCAGCCGCCTGCTGAGGATCCGGATGTTGATAATGTTGTCGTCGGCGATCAGGACGGTGAAGGGCTGCTCGGATGACGCCGACGCTTTCGTAGCCGTTTCAACTTCCGCGGGGTCACGGATTCCAGCCGCGGGAGTCGGCAGCGCCGCTGCTGTTGCGAGGGAGGAACAGGAAGGAGAAGCGCCGGTTGCGTGAAACGCAGCCTCGACTCCCTGGCCGGCACCGGGTGATTCAGAGGTCGGACTAGTGCCATTCGTGACTCCGTGATGCTGCTCAGGATGCCGAGGCGGATCGCGCGCCACGGGCCCTGGGAGTCCCGCCGCCGCGGCTGCCCCATTCGGCATCCTAAGAACCGGAAGCGGCGATGCGTCCCGCCTTGCGGCCAGGGAGGGCGCCCGAGACGCGGCGGTAAAAGGCACCTCGATGCTGAATGTTGACCCTCGGCCCTTGACGGACCTCACCCGCAGCTGGCCGTTTCGCTGCTTGATGTAGCGCGCGACGAAGGCCAGCCCGACGCCGACCCGGAGGACGCCGTCCCTCGACGGGAGCTGCTGCGAGCCCGTGATGAACGAGTCGTCAAAGTCTTCGTCGGGCACCTGCTCGAACTCTTGAAACATGTCGTCGAGCTCTCGCTCTCCCAGCCCTCGACCCGAGTCGGTGACGGAGATGTGCAGCCGGCAGTTGCTGCTGCTGCTGCCGCTGCTGTCAGTCTTCTTGGAAGCCTCGCTCCATTCCACGACGACCACGCGGCCGCGCATCGTGTGCTCGATCGCGTTTGCGACGAGGATGGACACGGCGCGCTGCAGGCTCGGAGGGTCACCGCGGAGGAACCGATTAAAAGTCGGTCCGGGCTTGAGGAGGATCTCTATCCCTTTCTCGCCTGCCAGGCGCGAAAGGGGCTCGAGGGCCTCTTCTAGGCAGCCGCTCACATCGAAGGGGTTTCCCAGCTGCGGGATGGACCCCGTGCTGGTGCTCCCGGTGAGGTTGAGAAGGTCGTCGATGACGTAGATCAGCGACTTTGACGCGGTGTACGACGACAAGAGCGCCTGCTTCGTGCTTTCTTCCAGCGGCTTTTCGAGGGCCATTTCGAGGTAGTTTATGACGGCGTTCAAGGGGGTTCGGACTGTTTAATATTTTCACGAGTTGCCAGAAAGTTCAAAAGTTAGCTCTCGAGGGGGGCAAAACATTAGGGCAAGGGTCGGTTTGGTTGGTTTTCTTTAGGTAGGAGATGACCTACCTTGATGGGACGCGTCGTGGAGGAGCAAGCGCTTGAGCCGCGTCTCTTTGACTGCAGATTCTTTCTCCCGCCAGACTCTGATAAAGCTGCCATAGACAAGCTGCGCCATGGCGGCCAAGTTTGCTAGAGCAGAGGTTAGATGGATGGTCAGAACGGGCAAGCTGACGGTTGATTTTTTTTTTCCCCCCTTTGGTGGGTCATGTTAAATATAGAAGCGTGAAACTAGGTACTCACCTTGCTCCGGTGTCCAACATTTGCTGGTCCCGTCCACCACCTCGGTCCACTTCTTGAAACTGTTGCGAGGTTCAAGCTTGCCGATCTTCCCTGCCAGGGACGGCCTCCCAGCCCAGTGCACTTCCCGGAGCTGGCTCCTGCGGTAGAATACCACGCAGTCGTCCGTCGTCCCTGAAAGCGGTATGTAGAGAACTCCCGAGATGGACTTGAAGCCGGCAGGGTAGACGAGGTCCTGGAAGTCGGCGGCAATGTTGCTCGAAAAGAGAATCTTGGCCGACCTCCTGAAGAACAGGTACTTGAGCAGAGTGACGGCCTCGGCGTAGGCCGCTAGCCGACCGATGGTTCTCGCCTCGCCCTCGACGACCAGAAACCCGCAGTCGGCCTCGAACAGCTTCAGGAGCTCGTCGGACGACGCCGTGATGCACTCGTTGGGGCTTTTCCGATCCTGCAGGGTCTCGATGATCCGGCGCGCCTGCAGCCTGCTTGCGCTGAGCAGCTTTTCCAGGCAGGTTGACGCTGCGACGCCAACGTAGTGGCACATCTCCCGGGCGGTGAAGGAGATGTGCGTTGCGGTTGGCCCGTACGAGTGGCAGACAATCAGGCCCCACAGCTTGCCTTCGGCCTCGAGCGACATGGACATGGATGACCGCACCTCCATGTTTTCGAGATACTTCAAGTGGACCGGCGACATGGCTCGAAGGTAGGAATGCGTGAGGTCCAGCGGCACGTCCATGTCCGATACGTCCTTGCCGATGAGCCTGGCCGTCTGCTGCGTCCTGTCGAACAGGACGCGGACCTTGTTGATCATGTAGAGCCGCCGCGCCTGGGGAGGGATGTCGGTGTGGGGGAAGTGAAGGCCTCGGTAGACGTCCTGGCTGACGCTGGGATCCATGACCTCGGCGACAACTTTCCCGTTGTAGTCGTTATCAAACTCGTAGACCATGACGCGTCCAAAGTGGGATATTTCCTTGACGACCCCGACGACTTTGTCCAAGAGCTCCCCGATCGCCGTGCACGCTGAAAGCTGTCTCTGGATTCGCGTGGTGACGCCGACGACCTCGACCGAGGAGGCGTTCGGGATGGCTCCCTCGGATACGTACCGGAGGCTGCTAAAGACGGGCTGGCTCCTCGAGTGCATGCTGGACACGGTCGCGAGGTCCATGTGGTCGCTCCCCAGAGTGTCTACCGGGGCGGCCGGCGCTGACCTCTGTGCCTGGGCCATCGGGTGAAGGTTGTAGTCGTGGAGCTCAAACTCGCACACGTACAGGTCGTGGTCCTTGCCAAGGTAATGCGCCGCGCACCAGGCCGGGAGGAGACGGCCGTCGCGGTCCTTGAAGGCGGATTCGAAGACGACGGGCTCTTGAACTTTCCCGCTGGCATCGTACTCGGCCCTGATGTCGCGGAGCATCGTGTTGAACCGCGGACGCATGTACAGGGGCATCACCTGGTGGAAGTCGCCAAAGGCAAAGATTTCCTGGGGCCAGTACCGCGAAACAAAGTAGCTGTTCTCGCTCACGATCCGCGGGACGTAGATCCCGCTGGCGTCGAGCCTCAGCGCCGCCAGCATGCCGAAGGACTGTATCGCGCCGGGTATCTCGATTCGCTCGTCTTCGCAGCGGGTGAAGTGGCTGCGCCCTTGGACGACGCCATATGACCCATCTTCCAAAACAGCAAGCTCGAATCTGGTGGAAGGCACGGATGCTTCTCTGGTCTTTGAATCAGTGGTGGAAGAGTTTGAAAGGACTACTGGAGCTGGGGAGATGCCCATTTCCTGTTGGATTTCGACATCGCTCGCGGGCCGCGGCTCCGGCACCTTGACAAGGTCGACCTCGACTCCTGCGGGGGCCGGTTTCTTCGAACGGCCTCCATCAGGATCTTCTTCACCAGTATTGGCAGTGGTAAATTCAGGGCAGACTGCGCCATATGCGACTTGGGGTTCGGCACGGGCGCTGGTGGCGTCGGGTAGAAAAGGAGAATTCTCCAGGATTGAAAGGCGGATGGGAAACACTCTTTCTACGAGTATTGGTTCTGTCGAAGACATGATTGCTTGAGGGTCGATTACAGCTTCCCAAATGTTGCAGAGAGGATCCGGGGTCCCGCACTGGAGGAGGAGGTTCTAGGTGACAGCTGTGGCCTGAGGCCAGCGATGATGCATTCGAAGACCCTTCAGCCTGCTCTGAGAGAGACAGAGAAATCTAGTGGCTCTAGGAAAAGTGGCCGCAAGTGATGGTTAGACTTGGAAACATGAATAATGGAAAAAAAAATAAAAAAAAATAAAGTTAAAATGAAGAAAATGCATGCGGGATTCGAGGAGGGCCTTGGTAAGCACCGAGAGGGAAGCAAAGTAAAGGGGAAATGTTACCTACGCAGGACCTGGAGAGACCTGATGTACAAGGAAGGAATGTTATGGTATAGAAAGGCAGCCTGAGGAAATCGAGAAAGGGGAAAGGCAGATGGAGCCGTGGCTCGTTGACGGCGCGCCTTTGGGGGTTGTGCCACCAGCGGCAGTCATGATTCTTTTTATGGGGACGGACCGCCGAGAATGTGGTGAAAACAAACATACAGAGCCTTCCTCCTGGCCCACTAGAAGCCTCGACATTCATGGACGCGCATTGCCGTGCGTCCGAGAAGGGTGGTGGTGGTCGATCATCGCGCAAGGTCTCAGAGGCTAGGATCGACGTGCTGTAGGCGAGCTTTTCCTGAACGAGGATTCGAGACAGTGCGAGCATGCCCGAGTTTTGGAGTTGCTGCTTGATGTGTACCACAGGCTGCGACCCCCCGGCAGCTGACTGATCAGTACCCGCGAATCGAGACGGGATTTCCGTGTGCTGCGTGTGTGTGCCTGTCTGTTCCGTCAACAGGGGATGACCCTGGCGTTTTCTAGACCGCTGCCCCTGGGGTCGCCATTGGCCGACGCCATCATCGGGGCTTGGAAAAACTCTTTTCGAATAGAGGTGTGACCGCCACCATACCATTAGATTGTGGCAGGGCCTATCAGAATGGCCTGAATTTTCATTGCGTTTGATTCATATGCAAAGAACAGAGCCAAGAAAAAGAAAGCATGGGGTCCTTTGTTACGAAATGGAATCATTCCTCATTGATGGTTGCGAAAAAGTGATGCGAGTCCTGTCTCTAACCACAGGAAAAAGAAAGAAAAACCATCAAGGAACAATCCCAGCTCGGTAGGCTGTATCACCTAATGCTTCCATGAAGCCGACAGCCCTTTTCTACCGTGACCAAAGCACAACATTTGTTCTTTGCATCTTTTCAAGTCCCCCGAACCATAACCATTGGACGAGACGAGATGGGAAAATCACAGAGCCATGTTTGTCATGATCAATGAGACATGGGAAAGCTGGCTCTTGGGTCTTTTATTTTGCGACAGTTTGACCAGAACCGTTACATGTCGCAACGTTAGGTTACAAGAGAGGATTTACTCCTTTTCCATGAGATCAAGCCATGCGAGCGGTGTCATGGGTAGCCGCGTGCCATGATGGGAGGAGATACGGATAATCCGGCCTACAATTTTTTTTTTTTTTTTTTTTTTTTTTTTTTTTTGGCAGATGAGTGAGCTGAAAGAAATAAATGGAATCGGGGAGCATCGCCCAACAAATTGGGAGAGAGATTATAACAACGGAAGGAGCTGGAGGCGCCCCCTGGAGCTTTCAATCTAGACCTTTAATTTTCAGAGCTTATTTTAGGCATGGGACCATTTTATCCCCAATGGTTTTTCCAACCTTATCACCCATCTCGGTCATCCGCACTTAAACAATCAACTAATGCTGAATCTCCCATCCAGACATTACGGATATTATCTACATCTTTCTCTCTGCCGAACGCCTGGTTCTGTCAGAGGGAGTGCACTCAGATCAACCCAGGTGTCGACACCTGGCAGAAGTGTCAGTGCTCGGGGGGAAGGCACTGACCCCACCTACCTGGATGAAGTCCCTCAGTGGGTACGCACTTCCGACAACAGAAAATTTTACCACAAGATTGAACCTCGTGATGTTCAATCGCCCTAACCTACAAGCGTTCCGTTTTCCCCATTGCTCAGTCCCTAGCTGCACTACCATACTTGAATGTTCAAAACATGTAATCCGACTCTACACTCTGAAATGTCTGATCTCCCAACACTCGTCCTCGTCCACGGCTCTTGGCATGGACCCATCTGCTACGACCCCATCATCAAGCTCCTGCAGGGGACGCACAAGCTGAAATGCATCGCAATCACCCTCCCGTCAACGACGGGCAACCCAGATGCGACTTTCGAGGATGACATCGACACCGCCCGCCAAGCAATCTCTCGTGAAACAGACGCCGGGCGCGACGTAATTGTCATCGCCCACTCCTACGGCGGCATGGTTGGCAACAGCGCCATCAAGGGTTTCGCGCAACCACGGGACGCCGTTGAGACCAGCTCGTCTGCAACCACGGGGCACGTCATCGGCCTGATTCTCATCGCCTCCGGCTGCACCCTGACAGGGCTCGCCTTTATGGACCCCTTCTTCGGCCACCCGCCCCCCTCGTGGCGCGTCAACAAGGCGACCGGCTTTGCCGAACTCGTCGTGCCTCCGCGCGAGCTCTTCTATCACGACCTGCCGGAAGATGAGGCAGAGTATTGGGTTTCTCAGCTCACCAGCCAGAGCCTCAAGGCCTTGTTCGAGGGGGGCGAGCATGCATACGCCGGCTGGATGGACGTGCCGGTGTGGTATATTGGTACCATCGAAGATCGGGGTCTGCCGGTGCTGGCCCAACGGATGTCGGTGGGCATGGCGAGGGAGATGGGCGGCAACGTGGTGCATCGGGAGATGCAGACGAGCCATTCGCCCTTCTTGAGCAAGCCAGAGGAGATAGTGGGGATTATACTCGAGGCCGTTGAAGCGTTTACAGGCAACAAGGTGGGAGACGCGCCGGCGAGGACAGGATCAGGAAACACGGTCGCCGTGCCAGAAGCAAGACTTTTGCAGCCCCTCACCTGGTTCAAATTCGGGCTGCCACTGGTCTTTGGCCGCATAGTGGGACGGGGAATTCTCATCTTTGGCTTCGGCAGGAGAATGTGGAGGTCCGTGTTTGGGCGGTAAGATGCCGGGACTGGGGCTCTGCGTTTTGGTCTTTTCGGCGTTATCGGCGTACGCATAAAGGGAATTTTGGGCACAATACCTATCTGATCACCGCTCGTCAACATCAGTCATACATCTTTGATCATCTGTCAGCTCATTAGCGACTCTAGCAAGCCATGCCGTTGCCCCCCATTTTCATTTTCTAGAATGCCACTTGGATGACATTCCGCAGGTCCTGCCCAGCCACAAACCTCCTCAGATTGTCCACAATCAGCTCCTCCGCGCCCTGCAGCCTCCCGCCGGCCGCACGAGGCGGCAAGACGAGATTCTTCGCCTTGTACAGCTTATTCCCCTTCGGCAGCGGCTCCTGCTTAAACACATTCAGCGCCGCGCCCCCAATCGCACCCGCCTCCAGCGCTTCAAACAGCGCGTCCTCATCCACCGACGACCTCCACCCGACATTCACCACCTACGCGTGCTTCGGCATCAGCGCCAAACCGCTCCTTGTTCAGCGCATGCCTCGTCGACGCATCCCCCCACACCAGCACCCTCGCTTCCCGCAGCTTGCGAAACTTCCCCGGCTCTCGGTCCGGCTGCGGCCCGCCCAAATACCCCCGGCCACTGGCCCCGCGTCTGGTAATCTCGCATCTCGTAGAACCGCCGCGCGGCATTCAGCAGCATCCTCAGCGCGTGCTCAGCAACGGTGTGGTCGTGCAGTCCGGAGCCGGTAGTCAATTTCATGCGGGCTGCGTCGAACCGCGCGGCGAGGACGTCGTTGGGGCCGGCGGCCAGGGACTGGATCCAGCGGAGTCGGGGTATTATATATCAAAAGAATCGCCTACCTTGGCTGAGTATTTTGATATTCATTATTATATTCTAATTTATAAGGTGGCCGAGATGCAAGTGGTTGTAGATATTTGGTGGGGTTGACCATTTTTTTGGTGCAACCCGCGCATCGGCTCCAAAAATTCCCGTTTTGTTTGAAAGGCACTGTGGCTAACTGAGGCACTGCAAGTAAGCCTAATTGCCATTTTCGAAAGTCTGAGTCATTCTCAAAGCAGCCAAGTTTCCTAACGTCGTACAGAATATTTAGGCTACATGGAATGGAGGAGGTTGACTCGATGGATGACTCAGTTCAAGAGTAATTAAGCCTTACCTTTCGCCAACCTATATTGTGCTCAGCCTTGCGGGCGCTCACGCTTGCATCTTGCACAGTGCGAGGAGTGCCGATCTTCCGCCAAGAGCCCAGATGTGGTTACTATTCTCAGGAGGGCCTCCAGCTGCGTCAACCTGCACTGTGGCTAATAAGCAGCCGGCCGCGCCATATCGCCTCGGAAGCAGAGGAGGGCCTCGAGGCATCCAATACAAGAATTATATATCAATGTGCCTTTCTGTCAATGATGCTGATCAAGGTGCCATCTCAGCCATACTCCCATTCCTACCTACTTATACAAACATCATCATGCCGACACCAAAGTACTACCTCGGCCCCATGGGCACATTATACCACTCCTCCGGTGAACCGGTCGATTGCAGGCCTCTGCCGGAAGGAAAGCTCGACTCCCGGCGCTACTTTCTCAGAAAACTGGAAAGCGAAATGTTGAGAGAGCAGGGCATTCTCTCACGCCCCAGGGACATTAAAGGAAAAGGGAAGGAGGTGGATTATGTTCAGACTGGCACATCTACCCAAGATTCGGGTTCCAACGCCGGATACCAATCAGACTTCGTCTCGGCAGCGGTCGAGGCAAACCTTGCCATAAGAGAGAAGACATACCCCGATGGGCCTTGGCTCCGATCCCCCGACGAGATCCGGCGCCCCGGTACGGTGAAAGACCTTACGGAGGGAATGCGTGATGATATCACAGTCGAAGAGCACCGTGAGCTCTACAGAAAGATGGTTCGGCACCTGATCGATTCAAAAATTGTACCACACACCGTGCGCACCATAAAAATACCGGGAGCTGTCGACATGGCGACGGCCGAATGGAGGGAAGACCCAGACCTCGTGGATCTAAGGATTGAACAATGGTTTGTCAACGCTCCAATGTATCTCGTTCCTGGTGCCGCTCGTACGCCTTTGATGCTCGAACGTCTGGGTGAGGACTGGCGATGGAACGCGCGTGGGGTATACTATCGTCATTACTTCTCGCCGGAGTGGGTGACTGCTGATCACGAGCTGTGGGTTCCGACGGTTCAAGGCGTTGATTGGAGGGATCCGACCGAGAACTGGCGCAGGGACAGAGCCAAAAGGTTCCTGAAGCATGCTTTGGATAACGCGAGGTGGAACAAGAGCGAATACGGATGGGAGGCTGATGCGTGGAGCGATGTATTTGGTCAGATGAGAGACGATCCCGTTATTGCTGCGTGAGCGTGCTTTCTTTGTGATTTCTCCCGCCCAAAAGTTGGTCGACTAACAGAAACCCTCGTCGTTTGCTTAGAGACAAGCATGAGTATTGCACAGTGAGAAGCGCCGCTCACCCGGCGTCATGTCTGGAGACTGGCAAATCAAAGTTCATGAGGCGCATCCCTGATGCGACCTTTGGGCTCGCCACCTTTCGAGCCAAGGATTACCAGAACTGCCTGGCTTCACATGAGCTTGATTCGGAGCGGCTACTCGCACTCGCGATGCATCCCGACACTGGCTTATTAGCTGATCCGCGTTGGGGTGAGGCTAACTTGGTGTACCCTTTTGCTGTGTATGAAGCTAAGGGATGGAGCGGAGACCCAAGACAGGCGCGGTACCAAGCATGTGCGGCAGCTTCGCAGTACCTCGATCTTCTTGATGCGCTAGCCAGACAACCTGGCGAACCACGGAATATGGATCGGGATTATCAAACTGCGGAAAGCCGGAATGCCCAAGTATTTGCAATCACATCATTCGGTGCACATTGGAACGTCATGGTTGGGTACCGCCGTCCTCGCCTGGCCAGGGAATACGCTGGGAGGGAAGGAATGAGCAACACTGTATATCTCTTTCAGCGTATTTGGAGCGGACGGATCTCGACCGAGCGAAAGGCGTGGGAACTCCTCTCCATAATCGATCAAATCCACGAATGGGGCGTTACCAAGCATCGAGATTTTGTTATTCAGCACCTTAAGCCATGGTACCGTTTATGGAGGCATGCCGTGGTGGGGGATCTAAGGATGTTCCGGGACGAGCTCAAGCGGGATGACGACTTGGCAATTCCTCCTAACGGCCAATTATCACAGTGGATCCTTCCTGATTGGACGAAGCACTTTAGCGGAGAGGCGCTCTCAAAATTGAAACTTACAGCTGGACGACTGATAACGGAGGCCCTCCGCAAGTATCGGGCAGAGATTATGAGCGCAGAGCCTGTCGAGGTGGGATTCTGTCTTTTCAATGATTGCAACTCAGACGCGGAATTTACTTCCCTCGAGGGGATGGTCGATCATTTGCGGGAGTGGCATGGACTTGACGTGGGCGACTGTGCAGACTTGCAGCGGTCTTTGGAAGATGCTTGTCAGACCCTTATTCTCCGTTCCTCTGATAGCGGGGAACCAAAGGCGAGTGATGCGGATAAGGAAGTTGATGTTCAGGTCACGTTGAAGAGAAAAAGAAAGTATACATTGGAAAGTGAATTGGACGATGGGGATCCAGGGCCGAGTTCGCGCAAGAGGGTTCGACTTTGATAGCATGAAATCATCTTGGAATATTAAGACAATGACAACGACAAATCTTTTTTAAAAAAAAGTAATTGTGCCCCAAAAGCCAAGCAGCCGCATACATACAATATTGGCTTGCTAACCACCAGTTTGGCAGAGTTTACAGGGGTTTCAACTGCCGTCCAGCCAATCACCAAGCTTACCATGTTTCCAATATCTGTAGCGCTGCAGGACTGGCGCTGACCTCAGCATTGCTGGCGTGATGATGCCTCCCATCGCAACCCTTGTCTGGAGAGGGGTAGGCGAAGATTATGAGCCGGCAAGCTAGGGTATAAGAGGCAACTCGTAAAGTGCTGTTTCTTATCATATCTACCAAAGCTCCTCTGCGTCTTCCTCCACTTTGGCCCATCCACCAAAAACAATCAACAACCATGGGACCGTCAAAGTTGATGACTTTGTCTTTGGCTGCGCTGGCAAGCTGCGCAGTCGCTGTCAACCGTGACGTGGAAGACTCCCGAGATGAGTTGGATGGAACCACTTATGACTACGTTATCGTTGGCGCCGGCCCCTCAGGTCTGGTAGTTGCCAACCGGTTGACCGAAGACCGGCAGAGTAAGTCCAATTCGCACGCTTTGACTCGGAGCCTGTTGATCGACGCTGACGATTCGACGCCGGGCAGCTACTGTCCTCGTCATTGAGCGAGGTTATTTTGACGACAAGCCTGAAGCCTACATTCCCTACTACGGGACAGCGGTCGACACCACCCAAACCATTAGCCCCAGATCCGCACCAAACCCCAAGCTCAACAACGCCATCCATTCAGTAACAGTCGCCGCTGTTGTTGGAGGGGGCACGCTCCTCACCGGCATGGGGGCTGCTCGCGGGAGCCGGGCCGACTACGATGCGTGGGAGGAACTCGGCAATCCTGGCTGGGGCTGGCACGGTCTGCTGCCCTACTTCAAGAAGAGCACGACGTTTACTCCTCCATCGCCGGAAACGGTGAAGCGGTGGAACATTACATGGGATCCTGCGTTTTACGCACGAGGGCCGCTCCAGCTTCACATTTCCGACTTTCAGTATCCTGATATTGCCACCTTCAGAGACGCCCTCAGAAATCAGCCTGGCTCGAGGGTCCTCGGCGACTCTAACGCGGGCCTCGGTCCCGGCGCGTACTGGACGGCACAAGTTATTGAACCGCGCAACCAAACTCGCTCCTCTGCTCGCTCGGCATACTACGACCCCGTGCACAAAAGCCGACCAAACCTCCACCTCGTGACGGGACAGACCGCCACGAGCATTCTGTTCAGCCGCGAAAAGCCCCTCACTGCCAAAGGCATCCGCATCGTCTCGCGCCTCGACAAGAAAGCCCGCAGTGTCTACGCCAAAAAGGAGGTGATACTCTCGAGCGGTGCCGTGATGACCCCTCAGCTGCTGCAGGTCAGCGGCATCGGCCCGGCGACCGTGCTCAAGGCTGCGGGGGTTCCCGTCAAACTGCATCTCCCTTCAGTCGGTGCGAACCTTCAAGATCACGCGACAGCGGTGGCGCAGTTCGGCCTCGGCCGTCAGTCATTTCCCAATCCAGACACGATTGCGACCAATGCCACCTACAACGCGACAGTATGGGCGGAATACTTTGCCAACAAGACCGGACCCATCACGACACCGAACGGAAACACCATCATCTACTACTCGCTGCCCCAGGTCCTCGGTTCAGAAGCCGCTGCACGAGCCGTCGCCTCCCGTCTCCTTGCCCAAGATCCTACCCTCTACCTGCCCAGCGCTTACTCAAAAAACCCCTCCATGCTCAAAGGTTTCCTGGCTCAGCGAGCCATCCTCGCTGACCGCTTCACAACCAACACCTCGTCCTTCATGGGGAGCCCCTTCAGGGGCAACGGGTTCTCCCCGTCTCCCATGCTGAAGCCCCTCTCCCGGGGTGAGATCACGCTCAACCTCACGGATCCTTCGGCGCTCCCGGTGGTGCAGTACAACACGTTCATGAACCCAATCGACGAGGAGAATGCCGTTGCGATTGTGCGGAGGCAGCGCAGGTTTTGGCAGTCCCCCGAGCTGGCGCCTCTGGGCCCCATCACCGAAATCGCCCCCGGTCCGCAGCTGCAGACCTCCGAGGAGATCCTGGGCGAGCTGAAGAGGAATCCGTTCGCCTTCTTCCCCTCGCTGGCGCACCCGACAGGAACGTGCGCCATGATGCCGGAGAAGCTTGGCGGGTGCGTGGATTCCAAGTTGAGGGTCTACGGCGTCAAGGGACTCAGGGTGGTGGATGCGAGCATCATACCGTTGACTGTCGGGACGGCCCTGCAGGCGACCGTCTATGCCGTTGCCGAGAAGGCGGCGGATATCATCAAGCAAGGTTAGAAATGCATAGTGGACAGATGTTTAAGGTATAGGGAGGGGGCATGAAAAGTGGAGCAAGCAAAAAAAAGGAACCAAAAAAAAAAAACATACAACACCGGGGATTCCCCAGTGGTCACCCACCTGAGTACTAGTCCGGCGATTGGTAGCTTATCTATGGGAGAGCGGACGGGATCCCGAGTTTTCTACCATCTATGGTCGTATGTGATTGTTCTTGCGGGAAATTAGGATTATATCTAGGTCAGCAATACTGATGAGATTTGAGATCACGATAGAGCCCCTGAGGTCGCTGTAACCCTAACCCGGCTCTTTTATGAAACCCGTTAATTTTTTGTTTCTTTTTTTGACAACGCTAAATGATCATAGATTAGGTAAAATGCCTCCTCGTTTTGGAAGAAATGCGAATTTTAATTTCCATGACCACGCTTGTCGTGCGTGAATCACAGTTGTTCTTTGCACGACAAAACCATCACTATCACCAACTTTACCCCACAGGATTTTCGAGTCTTAGTATATGCCGCCAGCCGATCACTCTTAGAATTCCATGAGCGCCGCCCCACTAAAAATAACATAGTCAGATCTGTTCCCGAGAGAAAAAGAAAAAAAATGCAAAGGCGGAAGCGGGCGTCTACCCGATGTCAAAGCTTCGGGACGGGAAACTGCGTAAACATAGATCCCGTTTTTTTGGGGCCAGGGGTTTTCACTTTCAGCAAGAGCTTTTAGTATACTAGCTTGATATGCAGGTTCGCGTTGGCGTGGTGTGGCGTGCGGGTAGGTTGCTAGCTCAAGAGAACGGAGGTACCTATGTAACAGTAGAATATATGTAAAGGTTCGATCGGTAGATGCCAAGGACGGTTGTCTGCATCATGAGTTTTTTTTTTTTTTTTTTTTTTTTTTTTTCTGAATCAAACAGTGTAATAATATAGAGGGAAAATAAAGGGTTTAGAATAAAAAGAAGCAATGTGCACGTTATACATTTCCAGCGAGGAGGTATCTGTTTTAACGCCATGATCATTTGTGATAAGTGCAGGAGGTAGATTTGATTCCTTCTTTATGCGTTCAAGCTGGAACCGGCCAGAGGGTATTTGCATCACAATGCCAACCACGAACAGACATTTATTACGAGATTTACAGTTACCGTGTCGACATCTCGGATCCTGGTCCGTATAGTACAGAACGCAAGGCTTGCATAGGTAGTTTCTGCAGGAGATATCACAGTCAAACACTTTGGTGGTTTTTTTTTTCTTTTTTTTTTTTTTTTTTTTTTTTTTTTTTCGGTTCCTTCCTTGCCTTTGATCAATCAAAATACTTCGGATCCAGCACCGGGCGCTACCTAACCGTGCTTATTGGTTTTTCTGTAGCCACCTGAGCTTGAGCCACACACACACAGACACACACACACACACCCAAGCCTCCTGAGATTCTTTTCCCACTCCCTTCCCAACATCTAAACCAGCCCAAGTCTACCAACTGGGGAAGGACTTGCAAACGTCACGAAAAAACAACTGTGTGATAGTATGCCAGAATGACGATGAGGTACCCAGTGAAGAAGAAGATGGAAGATGGAACTATGAACAACTCGTCCCACAGAGGCGTTTATTCAGGTGCGTGAAAGGGACTTGGGGGGGGGGGGGGTTTGTTAGATTTTGCAACTTCAAAAGGACAACTTGAAAAAACGAACTGGGACAAAACTAGCAATATACAAGCCCGCTGAGGGGGTGCCAAACTTTCTTATTTGCAATACATAAAATCAGGATGAGCATCATAAATCTCCTCAACCGACAGGTCCCTCGCCTCGCACGCAGCAGGCGAGTTCTTCTCTGCCAGCTTCCGAGCATTTTCCTTGTCCAGATAATTCATAAAGAGCTGCGCAACCCCAACGGCAAGCACGGCGGAGCCAAAGGAGATGGACTTTCCAACATAGAAGTGCGGCCCGTCGCGCAGCGAGAACGTGACTGCCAGGGCAGAGCCGTGACCGGCCATTGTTGCGATACCCAAAACGCCGCCCCTGTTTTTTTTTTTTTTTTCAAGTCAACAAACAGAGTTTCTTCAAAAGAAAATAAACCAAATAATCAAGGAAACCTCTACTTACTTCTTCGTGTACCCAATGATATTGTTATTGATCCACGCAAGCATCAAAATGACAGTCGGCGAAGACCCGGCACCAATCAGGTAGGTCGCGGCGTACGACAGCTTCTTATTCCTGCTCAGGATGAGAATCAACCACCCCGCCGCGGTCAAAGCGAACGCCCCCATCGCGAAGCGACCCCGGTTCCTGTATCGATCCGAAAGATACCCGACGGCGATGGCCGAGATCCCGGCGACGGCGTAAACGGGAATGCTCAAAAGCTGGGTCTCGTTGGGCGTGTACCCGTTCTGTCTCAGCAGGATCGGTAGATAATTAGACCAAACCGCTTGGCTAATAGAAGCGCAGGCATTCAGGAAGCCTAGTTTTTTTTTCATCAAACAGAAAAAGCCCGTCAGCACTTGTAAACGCCTCGCCCCACCGCCCCCCCTCCCTTTTTTTTTTATTCTTTCCATCGCTTTCAAAAACAAAAAAAAAAAAAAAAAAAAAAAAAAAGGCTTACTATAGAACCAAGTCTTCCTATCCCTCACAGCCGCTAGCAGCTGAGCAGCGTTGGGCCTCGTGTTAGGGACGTTGTAGGCCTCCCTGGTCCTGCGCATGGCGATCTCCTTTTCCCCCTTGGAGAACCCCCACTTGACCCTCTCCGGGGTGGTGGGCAGGATGAAAAAAATCAGCGCGCCGAAGCCGACCGAGACGACGCCCTCGATCAGGAAGATCCACCTCCACGCGGGCCGGCCGTACCTCCCGTTGAGCGGGCCGGACTGGATGGCGAAGGCGATCAGCCCGTTCATGCTGCCGGCCAGGTTCATCATGGACATGAAGACGGCGCCGCGGGTCGCGAGCTCGTGCGGCTTGTACCAGAAGGTGAGGTAGAGAGGGGCCCCGTTGATGAAGGCCTCGAAGGCGCCGACCAGGACGCGGAGGCCGGCTATCGTTTGCCAGTTTTGGGCTTCGGTCATTCTGGAGAGGAAGAAAAAAGAATTGGTTAGTGATGGAGGGGGGTGTGAAAAAAATAAAACGTTAAAAAAAAACTTGCATTGCTGTGGCACCTCCCCAGATTACCAAAGCTACTCCCAGCTGGACTGGCGGGGTCAAGACCCGAACGAGAAGCGAGCCGGGGAGCTGGAAGACGAGGAAGCCAATGTAGAAGAAGGCCACGCAGTTGCTCAGTTGGCCGTCGGACAGCTTGAGGTCGGCTTTCATGCCCGCTACGGCTGCGTTGCTTACATCGCTTCGGTCCTGTAATTTTTTTAAAACCGAGTTAGAAGATGAGATCTCAATGAAGTGGGATTTTGGGAGAGAAAAAAAAAAGTAAAAAAAAGTAAAAAAAAAGTAAAAAAAACTTGCCAACGACGCGAGAAAGTAAATGGCGGCGATCAGAGGCAGGATGATGCAGTCAATCTTGACAAGATACTTTTTTTCGGCGCGTTTTTCTTCGGGCGTCAAATCGGCCTCCTTGTGCACCGCGAGGCCGTTGATGACCGATGTTCCTTGACCTGCCTCCGAGTCGGTGATATCCACGCCGACCGCCTTGGGTTTGTCGTCAGCGGCCGCAGACATTTTTTTTTTTTTCTTTGGGTTCCGTCCAACTGCTGTTTTTTGGTATTTGCAGTTTTTTTGCTTCTTTGGTGGAATGAGTTGAAATAAAAAAAAATGAACAAAAAGAAGAAGAAGAAGAAGAAGAAGAAAATGGAAATTAGAGATAGGCGATCCTGGCCGCCACCGCTATCGGTGTGACGGTGCGTGCGTGGTGGCCAAGATTTGTTTCCCGGGGTGATATAAATATTTTAGGTATAGGGACATGGGATGGCAGATGCAAGAGCACCATGCCCAGGGTTCACTAGGTAAGGTAATTGACCAATGGCAAAGTTACACCGTGAACCCCCCCCCCCCCCCCGGAGAAAGGGGGGGAGGGGGGGGGAAGAAGGCTTGACAGGGTCTCGCTCGGGGAAGCCAAAAGAGACGACCAGATTAAGGTAGGTACCTAGGAACCCTAGCAATGGCGTTCAGGTCACATATTTCCATTTCAATTCGTTTGGCTGTTTTTGTTGACCGTTGTCCACCAATGTTTGTACATACAATAATTAATCTTTTTTACCTGCCCATTTCGAACAAGGGGATCGGCCTGCGGCAGACGACTTGCAGGACCAACAAAGCAGTACCAAGCAGTACGGAATAACACCCAAGACTTTTTGCATGTAACGGTCTAGACCGAATCCGACTGGTCCACATGCGAGAACCCTTAACAAGTTGACGGGCAATCTGCAAGTGCCCGGGTGGCGGGCCTGACAACTGCCGGCTTTATTAATCCGTATCTTGACCATGGCGGATGGAGAGCGGGACGGGAAGAAGGTTCCATTCACTTGGTCCGGAACGCACAGGACACTTGCATTTCGCACAGAACCTGCAACAAATACGTGCAGATAGAGGGGCATGTAAGGTATTCTGACTTGCATTCTTATCTTTTCTGGTCCACGAGTCGGTGTCTGGAAACAGCAGTCGAACCGCGCAGAGTAAAAAGGCAACTTGGAGAACCAAGCGAAAAGCCACACAGATGTTGTGAGTGACATGCTGTGCAGTGACGCGGCAAAGTCCAGTGATTGTCCCGACTCCCAGATTGAGCCATGCATCTATGCGCTGTATAAAGCAGACAACAATAAAATGGAGGTGGTTACACCACCAACATCACATCAAAAACCACTTTTTATGTAGAAAATTACCGCCACCGTGACAGGCTTACTTACCCACAACTGCTCATCGTGAACTCCATTATTTTGTGCTTTGGGACCAAGGAACTTATCTGTGCCACACGAGTCTAGACGGCAATCTCTCAACATTTTCCGTAAAAAAAGGGCGACAATGGCCGGCACTGACGCCACCCCGAAGCTCAAAGATCCTGAGGCCTATCGGAGTTTTGGAGTATGGTTAGGTACCTAGGTACCTCGCTTTCGACGGGAAACTGTTCTGACGGAAATCAACGACAGAGTGGAAGATAAGTAGGCAGAACGTAGAAAGAGAAAAGAGAGTGTGTGCGGCCGGAAGGTGTGCGAAAGCAGGCCATGGCTAGAATTTATATACCCAGGTATGCAAGGTACCTACCTAGGTAGACAGAGTATTCCGTCCTCCATGCGGACCATGACAGCCGCTTACGTCTTCACCATTCTTTATCCAGCCTCAGGCCAACCCCCCCTGCAGACCTGCTATCAGTTTCAATACCAGTTCTAGAGTCCAGACCACGCCCTAATGCAAGCGCACCATCCCTTTTCAATTAGCTCCAAACTCCAGACCAAGCCCGCGTGCACCTGATCGCCACCTTTTCAGCTAGTCCTAGAGTCCAGACCATGCCCCCGCACAATATCAGTTTTCTTCTCGGTAACGACCACTGCCCCATTGGATCAACATCTGCAAGTTCCACAGCGCAGCATTGAAAGGCCATCTCATATCCCCACATGATCCCCTGCCCATTAGGTGGCCACTCGAAAACATTCTTAAGAGAGCCACAGTCCCCTCTTTTATCCCCTTCCGGTAATTCTCAAACGACTTTCAACGGCTCCCGAAGGACAAACAAATCACCGGCATCTTTTTCCAAACACATTTCGTCACCATGGGCCAGTCTGTTTCCGCCGTCATGAAAGCGGCGATGCTGCAGAACGAGGAAGCTGAAAAGATGGCCAACGATGCCCTCACCGCGCTTCATGACGTTGCCAAACTTCAGAACCAACTCTTCAGATCACAGCTCGCGTTAGTGGCGATCCCTATGCCCGCTTTCAATTCCTGATCCGGGGCTAACTCGGTACTACCTACCTTACCTATTGGCCCTCTTCTCTCGGTATTAGCAACAATGACGCCCGCAAGATACCCATCAAGAAGACAATCTTCGAAGACACCATTATCAGGTGCTCGGTCGACCCGGATAATCGCGACGAGATAGCCAAGGAGGTGAAAAACATGTACAGCCAGTTTGCCAGTGAGGACGCGGCCGAGGCTATCGGCTCCGTTCTTTCCATCAACTTGAAAAACATGTTTGCCAACGCCGCTGGAAACTCCAACCAGTATACAAACTAGTGAGTCATTATTTTTACCGTGATCAGTACCTAGTACCTTACCTATTCGGTTCCACCCCGAGCCCGGGGGGACATCTTTACCAAATGATGAAGCTTACCACCCGATCCCTCCCCGGCCGTTAACGGTGTCTCAGCTTTATCACCATGGGAAGTCTCCCCGATGAACTCTTCCGCGTGGACATGATGGTCTACACGTACGCCTTCACCTCGGACGCTCTCAGCAGGGTGACCAACAACGTCGTGGCTATCACTGTCGTCGTGTCCTCGGTTGACAAGGCGTCGCTTGATAAGTCGGCCATCGGTGCGGCAGTGCAGTACTGCTACGGCAACGCCCCGGAAGAGGTGCAGAAGAAGATTTTCGACAAATTGATGGCTGTTCGAGATTCAAATTAAAAGGTTTCGGAGCAAGGTGTGATGCAGCGCCCCCTCAACTAACCTTGGGCTCTGATTCACCACGAAGTCAGAAAAAAGCTACATGTATCAAGAAGAAGTTGAGGAGTAAGGTAATCGATAGTTATTCGCGCAAGACTCCCCAGTCGAACCCTTTACAGATGACTGGTTGTATAGGTAATTAGCCTGTCTACCTAGACTTAAATAAATCCATCATCCGGCGGTATTAAAAAACACCCGTTTCTAGAATGGAGGTAGGCAGCTCATAATCAGAATCATGGTATTTGTATGTACCTCTAGTTACTTGGACCGGCGCTTTCGCTATACCGTGTTAATCCCATCCCACCAAGATATCGCACTGAAATTCGAGAAGTATTGACTCGTCTTCTCCGACATCTGATGATCCTTTCTCAGCGGAACCAGATGTTACCTCCCGCTCCTCTTCTTCCTCCTCCATCTCAAAAGCCTCAAACAACCCTCCCAGGCCAAAATCCCCACCAATAGGCTCTTCCCCGGCTTCCCCAGACCCCGGCGAGTCATCCCCAAGCTCAACGTTTCTGAACCACAAGGCCAAATCCTGGCTCTCGGAATCCTCAGACAAGAGGTCCCCCTCCGCCCTGGCCATCATCCTCCCGACCCTCACCTCCTTCCTCCGCGCCACCATGTCCTTGTTGACCAGGCAGCCCTCGCACCCGTCCTCGTCGGCCCACTTCAGGCACCCGCACCAAATACACATCTCCTGCCTCCTGAACCTCGCCAGCGCGTCCTTATCCCCGGTGCCGAGCGGGCAGTGGAACCTCCTCAGGCACTCCCAGCACCTCGCGCGCCAAAAATTCTCGTTCTTGACGTTGCAGACCCACGTCCACTGGGCCCTCGAGAACTGCTCGTCCTCCCTCCTGCGGAAGCACCCAAAGCACGGCCTCCGCCAGTCCGGCCGCCCCAGCCTCGAGTAGGTGCCCCTGCCCGTCTTCCAGATCTCCATGACCCAGCAGAACATGCTGTAGACGCTCCGGCAGTCCCTGACAGGTTCCACGCGTTTCCTGAAGAACCTGCTTGTCTTTTTCAGGCTGACCAGGTCGCCGTACCCGCAGAACCCAAGGATCTTCTGCAGGATCGCGTCCGGCAGCCTGCCGAGCGGGGGTCCAATTTCTTGCAGCTGCCTCGACGCGGCCGTGACGTTCGGCGGGCCGTCGGCGTCCCCACCGCAGCACTTAGTCTCCCGCATCAGCACCTTCTGGGCGCCTCTGCCTTTTGCTCTGGGGATCGGCTTCCCGTCGCCGGCGGAACGGGGCCAGCAGCAGCGGGAGCTCCCCAACGTTTTCGAACCGTTCACGTTGTCGTCGTCGTCGTCGTCGTCCGCCGCGTCCTTCTGCTTCCACCTTCCGCAGAGGTGGCAGAGGTACCACGTCAGGCCTCCCCGCTTGACGCCGCGCAGGTGCGCGTAGAGCTTGTGCTTGGCTGCGCAGTCGAAGCAGAACCTACTGGACCTCCGGCGCGCGTCGTGGCCGTTCCTGCCTCGTGGGCCGCGGCGCTGCGAGTCGGCGAAGCGGTCGAGGGGGAGGAGCTCGAGGCATCGGAAGCACGTCAGGCGGGCGGCGCGGATATTTTGAGGGTAGCGCTCGGCTTGCAGGTAGAAGGACGTTATGGTTTCGCTGGAACAGAGGGTGCGCGGGTCGAGCGAGGCGTGCAGGGCGCGGGTGGTGAAGGAGAGAGAAAAGGCGGTCTGGAAGTCGAGGTGGTGCGTCGTGAGGTGGAAGAGTATGTCGAGGGGGAGTTGGTCTAGCATTTTTTTTTTTTCCCCTCTCTTTTTAAAAAGTTTTAAACTACTCCTGCTACCTCCAATGGTTGCGGAGAGGAAATGTGCTGTTTTTTGAAGAGCACAGAATAATAATAAGATGATGTGAATGCTCGATTTAATAAATGGGTGGCGTGCATGCTTGTCTAACTAATAAGTACTTTTTCAACATCTCCCTTGCTAGTAATTATTAGGTACTCGGAACTTTTTGAGTCACCCCGGGGAAGCTAGTCCTGGGTTGGGAACGCAAAAAGGCATGGAGTTTTTGAGGACTAAAACACCACTCAGAAGCAACCCGACCCCCCCTGGCTGTCCAATCACAGCGGAGTCGGCGTCAGCCTCAGCCACCCGCAGCACCCCTTGCGACATTGCAGGCAGGACACTGGTAGTAGTGGTCCCATAACGCAACCAGGGAGGGAGGCAGCCAGGTAACCCTACACCTACAGCTGAGCTGACCAAAACCCGGATCTTCCCACCTACTCTTCTGCTTCATGTTTCGTAACCGGCTATACCTGTACGAACATCTGACATTAAATAAACATAGTATGGATGTACCGAATCAATTGCTGTTTATGCCATCTCTCCACCGGATCATAGAGGTAAGGAAATACCGTGACTTCATCATCTCTCATAATTTAGATCGTTCTTCAATCCCGCATCCCAGCAGCATGACCTCAAATTTCACCTCATATCTGGATCCGGCGCGAGGCACCTGGATTGGATCGCCAATCTTTGCGCTTAGAGAGTACAGTGAGCCGTTGACCATGAGCTCGACATGGTCAGAAAACGGAGCGAACGGCTCTGGCGATGAGAACCCCGGTAAGTCGTCCCAGTAATGCTTATGCCGCTCCGTCTTTCGCCGGAGGAACCAGCCGTACAGCTCCGGATGCTGTTCCGGCAGCAGCAAATATGCTGCCGGTTTGTTTGCCGCTTGGTGGATGAAGGCCAGAAGGGTGACCTCTGCGTCCTCAAAGACTGCACCGACGGACGCGGCAAACACTATCAGCTTCTTTGACGATCGGAAGAAGTGCCGGCTTGT
The DNA here is from genome assembly GCA_033576145.1 of Cladorrhinum samala. Classification (NCBI taxonomy): domain Eukaryota; kingdom Fungi; phylum Ascomycota; class Sordariomycetes; order Sordariales; family Podosporaceae; genus Cladorrhinum; species Cladorrhinum samala. Next base: position 81,061 of record MU865005.1, on the reverse strand, counting down.
CTCGTCCCAGTGGCTCTCGGGGATCGCTCTTTTGACCTTGACGGTGGCATGTCGAGGACCAGAACCTCGGTGGTTCGCCACCGGTACCGTCCTGGCCGGTATCGAGATGCGTCCATAGGCCCACCCGGACTTTGCCGAGCGCCTCGGGACCGCGTCGAGCTGTACGTAAAAGGTTCCGCGAGCTGTCGGGCGCGGGTCCGCTTCGTCCTCGGCCGAGAGGACTCGCAAGTGGCCATCTCTGCGCACGAACATGTCGTGGCCCAGCTTGTTCAAGGTGATCCCAACCATGTGCCTCGGCTCTTGGTCCCCCCGCCCGTCCTCCTTGAGTTCGCCGAGGCCGAGAAAGTACAGTAATTTGCCCTCGGGATGCGGGCCGTCCTCGGGGTTAAGCCGAAGCAGGCAGGAGGTGATGCGCAGTCCCTTGTTAGTCGTGACGAATTCAGGGTTGAACTCGGAGCCCTTTAGGGCATTGTGCGCCGTTATGTTCGTCAGTGTGGTGTTGGAGCCTCGGCGACGCTCGAATTCCTTTGGTGATTGCGCCAGCAGAGGGTATCCGCGACCCGGGCCGTCAACCACCACCATCACATCATGATGACTGCGCGTGACGCTGTCCTCGAGCGACCAGGCAAAAACAGTCAAATCGTTGCTTCTCTGGATGATTTGCTCCTGCAGCCGGCGGAAGGAGTTGTCGCCTTCGCCGTATATCATGGGCATGTTGACGCCAAAGATGCCCAGCAGGCAGTAGGCGACATCTTCGGGCCTGGTGGTGGTCCGGTTGGCCGCCCACGACATTCGCTCCGACACTGATATCTCTTCGAGCGCGGTGCCGCCGCTCAGCACGTCCCGCGCGATGCCGGTGATGTCGCTGATTTGGTCGACGAGGTCACGGCCGGTCCCCCGCATGGTCCATCCGCCATCGTAGAACCAAAGCACGCGGGGGGCAAGCAGTTCCTGTAAAGTCCACCCGCGCGTGAACCACCGGCAACGCGCGAGATGCCGCTTGAGATCGGCGGCCTCGGGAAGGTCGGCGAGGAAGACGTAGCAGACGTCGGCTTCCTGGTACCAGCGGAACATGGAATTGATGCTCTCGGTGAGCTCGGCATTGTCGGTTTTGTCGATGCAGCAGGTGTCGATCCACGCCCACTCCAAGCCCTGCTGCGAAGCCGCGCGGCAGCATTGCGCGATCTTGCGGTAGCCCTTCCTGGCCTTCAGCGACGGCTCGTTCTTGATCAAGTCGTGCAGCGACACCTCGTCGTCTTCCCACGTGTGCGAGAGAATAGCGTATCGGGGAGGCGATTTCGAAAAGACGCGAAAGGTCAAGGTCTGGGTGTGTAAAAGGCGCATTTTTGTAGTTTCGGGGAGCTATATAATAAGTAAACAAAGCAGGGGCAAATAAAGCTGGTACAGATGTGGGGATAGAATTGGCAATGTGTAGTGGGTGCACTTGCGGTGGTGATCTGCACTGTGGATGATTTGGACGGGAGCCAATGCTGCTTGGGTTTGGGAACACCTGACAGCCCAATCTCTAATTACTTCCGAGTCTGCCTTTGCTGGGTTCAAAGCGCTCCCGAATCAGCCCGTTCTTGGCTGCATTCCCCTCCCGCTGCGTCTCTGAGCTGCAGGTGGGAGAGTTCCATCCTTAGAATGACAGGATTTGAAGAGGCCGCATTATTTCTTTTGCAATCCTAAATATTAAACAGTTATTTTATTATTTATATAAGCCTGTAAGTGAGGATACTTTACGATTCCTTTATATTCATGATAACAACAGACTACGAGAGTAGGTAACAATGCGGCCTTTTAGATCCCATAATGTCAAGGATGGAACTTCTGCTTGCAGCTCAGAGCGCTTATTGGAGCTCAGAGCAATCCCCGCCTATTCAAGCCTTTTTTCGAAGCCGCACGGCAGCAATGCAAAGTTGCCACAAAATCTTAATCACAGAAACTTTTAACAACAAAAGAGACATTGTGGATAAAGAACCCTACCTATGTTGCCGTGCTTTTCAGAAATTCCAAAAAGAGCAGTGCTATCAAAGCTTGCAACCTCCCTACCAATAATCGGAGTCGTCACTCGAATAAAACGGCTCGTCGTCCGTGGTCTCGTTTTCCCCGCTCACATCTTCGATCGGCCACGCCTTGGTCCACTGATCCATCATCGCCCGCTGCTTCGGTGTCTCCGAGAACCTGTCGTCAAACGCCGCCCGAACCATCTGCCGAGTCCTGACCCCGAAGATCCTCGAATGCGAGACGACAAAGAACGCTGCGTTGTACGCCATGGCCTTGTCCTGGGCTTCCGCTTGCCCGGAGAGCAGCATGTATACAAGTCGGAATGCCGCATCCCGGGCGACTGTTTTGAAACCACCTATCGTTTGTCTTTCTTCTGGATCCCAGTCTTCTTTACCTTTCTGGAAGTCGGCCATGATCTCCTTCAATGTGAAGCTCCAGCCTTTGAGAACCTTGTCGAGGGTCTCGACGGGTAGGGACTTGAGCTGCTGGCAGACGAGATGATAGTCGGATATGTTGCCCGGAAGGCGGACGAAGAACTGGCGCGGCCCCTTTTGGATGGCGTATTCCATGTCGGAGGCGAAAGGGGTGCCAGCAGGGATCAACAACTTGCTTACCTCTTCCTTAGTCGTCAAGTTGCCGCATTTGACCTTGCCAGAGTCCTGGGCGGGGGTCTCCCCCAGCTGCGCTGGCTCGTTCGCCCACTTAGCGTACAAGTCTTTGGGCAAAGCTGGCTGTCCGTTATCGTCGGCAACGATCCGCAGACTCGATCCTCCGGTATACTCAACCACAGCCCGGCCGCTCCCTCCGGTTTGCTTCGCCACGTCGATGATCCTCGCCAACAGCCCTGCCAGCTTCTCCAGCGGCCTTCGGTTCACAGCCTCCCACCGAGCAAGATCCCCGGCCACGTCCCGCACTTGAACATCAGTAAAAACACCACGGCGGTGGTACCCCACGGCGAGCTTTGGCGTCTGCGAGACCCACAGCTGACCGTACGCCTCGTCCATGTCAAGCGTGCGGGAGGCAGCGCGCGTCTTGATCTCGATCGTGGACGAGACATCCACGTCCTCCTTGTGTCCGGACGTGAGAATGGTGAGCCCCGTCGCCGTGGTGGTTTCCTGCGACTCGGAGCTTGAACCAAGTGACAGCCCGCGCACCGCGGCCGACAGCAGGCCGTCGTCCGCGCTTTCGTCACCGACGTACCCGTCCGCCTCGCACCGCACCACGCACCGCAGACCCCCAAAGTTGTACCCGACAATCCTGTGGTACCCAGTCGTCCCGATCCCGCCGCGCTTCTTCGTGTACGCCTTCTCAAAGTTGCGTGCGTAGCCTTTGAACCCGACTATGGTCTCCACGCTCTCTGGGTCGGCACGGGTGAACAATGCTGTGCCTTTGCGTCCGTCGCCGCGGCCGGCAACGGCTTCGACGCGGATCCGAAACGGGTCGCTCGATGACGCCTGGACGAACCGCAGCAGCTTTCGGATGTTGTTTCGGTCCGTGACCACGTCCACGTCGGAGAGGTCGAGGTCAGGGTTCATGATGAAGAGGGCGCGGAATAGCGGTTCCAGGGGGGACCAAGGGCATCGCGCGGCGTTTTGATCAATGTACACGGTGCCTGAGTCCGGGTCTAGAGGGAGGGAGGACTTTGGTGGCGGGGACCAAAGAGGGGGGGAACCTTTTTTTTTTTTTCACGTTGAGCATCAGAGCGTTGCTCCTCCTCTACATAATATTACACAAGATAGAAAGCCTCTTACCAGGTACCGAGATGGTTGCGGTGGGTTTGTCACACCAGCTATACGAGGCGAGCTGTTTGAACTCGGTGATTCTCGCGGTTGCTGAAGCCGAGACTAGTGAGTCCAGATCGGACCGTGAGATGGTGGCGAGCTCTCGAGATGTCATGATAACGACTTGGACTAGTGGAGGATGATGATGGAAGACTTTGTTTGGGGGGGGGGGGTGGGTAAAGGAGAAGGTGAGGTGAAGAGGGTTGGAAACCAGAAAAAAAAAAAAAAGGAAAAGGTGACGAGACCAGGAGTCAAGAATGTGAGTTAATTTATAGCCAGCCTTCGGGTCTCCTATCTACTTCGTTTGCAACTGTTTGTTTGGGTCCCAAAAAAATTGTCGGCCTCAATGCATACCGGGCTCCTGTGCAACGCGACGCCTCCGCAAATCGTATCGTCGAGCCACAGTCTCTGATGCACTATTGCCGTCATTTCTTTTAAAGCTTTTAATCTGTGCTGATCAGCTGCTTTCTCTCGATGCGGGGTGCCGTTGGCAATCGGCCGTCGAGGAAGATGAAACGGGATGTGGACGTTGGCTGATTGGGCAAGAGGGACACTTCTAAAGTCTTAATGATGCCTAGGTACCTAGGTAGACCCTTTTTATCAATCCCTGATACACCTTAAGACTAGGGATGGGATCACATGTCAATAAGGCTCCTACCTATTCCATTCATGCAGTCTTCTTGCTACCTACACAACGTGAGATCTGTTTCGATTCTTCGGCAGGGAGCCGAAATGGGAAAGGGACTAGATGAATATCAACTACCAGTGAGGACTTGTGACCTCAACTGCCAATTTAGAAAAGGGACAAAGGAAATTTATAATTGTCACGTTGCCAGGGGTTTAGGGGGCTCGCCCCTTGGAAATAAAATGTAAAATAAACGAGTACAATTTGAGATAAGAAGGAGCTTCTCTTTCCCGCCACTTTTTGAGTCACGAATAAAAGCACCGTTCTTGTATATTATAATGACTGCTTTTGACCGTTGCATTCATCTCCAGCGGCGAAACTTGGAAAAGGGAATTATTGAAATCAGAATCGTAATTCCAGCAAAGATCATTAAAATCACCATACCGGCACGCTCTCCATTACTCCATACCTTCCAAGCAGCCAAGAACGCCATCTCCTTCAATTTGTACCCATAGTCAATCATCTCAAAGTCAATGTCTGGGAGGAGCTTGAGCTGTTCGTAGTAGCGGTGTAGGAAGGTCTGGGAGCCGTGGAGGTTTGCAGCCTTCACGAACGCTTTGGTGTCTGTGCAGTTCACGCCTGCGGGTGCGATGTCAGACCATCGGATAGATAGCAATGACAATGAAAGAGAAATGGGGGAAAACCTACCACAACAGCAAGGCAACCGCCCACGCTTCGACGTCGAATCATCATGCTGGACGTTCCAGTCATAAGTTCCCGTGTCACGCACCGCACGCTGCTCCTTCGGCGAACGGATCGAAGCGTGTGGTTGCTGGCAATGGCGGCCTCCAACTCCTTGATCTGTATCTCTCAGGTGTAGTTGAAACCACCCGCTCTGAACGCCATTGCTGAGGATTTGTAATATTGTGCCCGTGTATCCCAAACTGCGTCCCGTTCAAGTCGTCTAATCCTTCAGGTTTTATCAGTCGAGACGGCATTCTGCTTCCTTCATCCATCCTACGCCAGGGGGTCACCTTCGTCAGTAACAACCCATGGCAACCATCACAAGGAAGCAGAGAAGCCCGGTACTCACCGATACAAGTAATAAACCCCCCCATCCTCCTTGGAATAATACTTTGTTTAATTTGGGCCCGAATTATTATTCTCGTCCAGCGTCTTCGTAAACATGATAAACGCCCTGTCCTTCCTCCACTTTCGTTGATCGTCCTCGAAACCATCTGCGCCTTGTAAAACGACTCGATTGACCAGGGCGCCAGAATCACGCTCGCGTCGACGAACGCCCCGCCGGCAATATAATTCAGGATCGTCCCGCCCGAGCCGTCCTTTTATCCCTGAAACGTCGTGTTCGCCCACTCAGAGAGCATCTGCCGTGTGCTCTCTCCGTATTACGACGCATAGTTCTGCATCTCGACGACGGAAACCATGTTGTCCGCCGGCAGCGGCTCCAGCTGATCGTGTACGGTGGTGGCTGAACCGATCAGGAGGGCTCCGGCGCCGGTGCCGGCGACAGCCGCAGCCTGGCCTGGCCCCCTCCCCCCCTTCCCATCCCACCGGATATCATGCCATGGGACAACCAACCATCACACCCCGAGATAGTGCACGAAGGCTCCTTGTTGATCCTGCACTCGAAATACATCCTCTGATACCCAAAAAGACTGCCCCAGCGCCCTCGAAAAGGACACATCCCCTGCCAGTTGGCTCGCCCACCAACGACCCAGCTGATTATCGGTATCCGCCGCCATATACGCTGCCGGCGTGGCCGTCCATGCGGGGTTCGTGGAGCATCGGTCGTTGTTTTGTGACATTTTTTCTTTAATTAAATTCTTTGTAGGCACAATTGAAATATGTAGCCATCGAAATTGCACATCGGAGGGCAAACCCCACGACCATATCAAGGCCAACATACACACCACCCATCCGCCCCTTCCACAAATTATCCTAAGCGTTTACCAAGGGAGCCTCGTGATGCATTATCGCCCAGGTGGGCGGTGGGTGGTGGGTGGTGGACTGTGGGCTGTGGGCTTGTGAGCAGTAGGCTGTTGTTATCAAAAGCGGTTAGATCCCCGCGCTCAGAAATCATTGTTTTACTAAACGCCCCATACCTTCACTTCTTTTTTTATTTTTTTGGGCCGTCTGCTCTGCCGCCGCCACCAGGTGATATTTAATGCAGGAGCGGGGGGGGGGGGTGTCCGAAAACATGCAAAACCTTGAAAGGTCTGTGTGCTTTAAGAGGCGTATTATATGGTTTCAGGGGAGCGATACGACAAGTATCCTAAACTGCAGGGGCACCTAATTAAAGTTGGTAAAGTTGTGGGAGATCTTAGAGATGACGATATAGGTGATCTGCATTAGATGATGGGAGTGATCGGGAGCCAAGGCTGGGTCGATAGGGGTTCGCATTGGACCCTGTCTGCCTTTTTGCTGCTTCGGATCCAAGGTTCCTCGAATCAGCCCGTTCTTGGCTGCATTGCGCGCTGCATGAGAAGCAGACAGACATGATCTCGCTGGACCACCAATGGAAAAAAAAAAAAAAAAAAAAAAAAAAAAAAAAAAAAAAAAAAAAAAAAAAGAGAGACACTTTGCGATGAATAAAACTGTGGAAGGAGGCCTCTACATACTAATTAGGTACTTTCAAAGATGCCCTGATCGCGGACCGATCCGGACAGGGGCAGGTACCTAGGTATGAAAGGAAAACACGATATCTAAGGTACCCATCTTATCATGGTTTTTGAGCTCAGTTTACGGGATAAACCTTTTTTTTCTTCCTTGCTTTGTCTCACTGCTTCTCGAATCAACTGATTTGTAATGCACCAAACCGGCCGGGGGAGTTCAAGATATCTGTGAGCCATGACTTTAACCGCGCATTTACCCACCAAACAACCTCCACGTTGTCGTTTCCAGAGATCCATAAGCAATGTCAACGTTATTTAAGAATATTTACCTATTGTCTCCTAAACACACATAACAATTATTTACACGATGCTGTTTAGGCCTCGTAACGTGTTAGCTTTCATTTCCATCTTTGTAGTATGCATCTTGTTCTTCAAGCCTCCCCCGTTGCATGGAGCAAGCTCCACGTTTGAGTATCTCGAGACCTTCGCCAAGAAGTTCCCAGAGATATCGAATGCCACGTTGGGAGTAAGTTAGCGTCTCTGCATCGTTGTAATTGCGTCAGTTTCTCACGCTGCGGCATCAGTTCCAACAAGTCTTCGTCATTAATCTTCCCGAGAGAAGCGACCGACGCGATGCCGGTACTCTCGCCGCGGCTCTGAGCGAGATTGACGCCACGTGGATCGATGGCGTAGCCGGCCAGCATGTCTTGGAGAAAGTCTTGCCAGAGGACAGCGCAGGCAAGGGGATATCGAAAGGCAACAAGGGGTCCTGGAGGGCACACATGAATGTCCTACAACGGTGCAGCCCTACCTTACCCAAGCCCCTGCGTCATAACACATGACTGACTCTTGAGATAGAATAGTCCAGCACAACATTGGAAGCGCGCTGATTCTCGAAGACGATGCCGACTGGGATGTGAGGCTAAAGTCGCAACTCCAAGTCTTTGCCCAGGCTGCTCGGGCATTCACGCAAAGAGTGCCTGGAAAATCCCAACAATCCTTTGCCGAAGAGCTCCTGTCCAGCCGTTTTCCGGACCGCGAGCAAGACTTCAATCGACTGCCGTACACAGTTCCGCCCCGGCTCTCTCCCTACGGCGACAGCTGGGACGTCCTCTGGCTGGGGCATTGCGGCACCGAGATCCCGCGGGTGCCAAAGAAAGTCAACATGTCAGCTTTAAAAGTCCTCGTCCCCGATGACCCGACGGTCCCCGCGCCCAGGCATCTCAAAGCACACCCTTTTGCGCTTCAGGACGCGATTGGTGAGCTATATCCGCCGCACACAAGGGTCGTACACTTGTCAATGAATACCACCTGCACCCAAGCATATGCCGTTAGCCAACGGGGAGCTCGCAAGCTCTTGTGGCAGTTTGGGCTGCAAACGTTTACCACAGGATGGGACTTGATGTTGCGCGACTGGTGCGATGGTTCATACACTCAGGCAAGCACAGACTCGACGAATGGGAACCTGCCGACCAAACTTCCAGTCTGCGTGACTGTCCAACCGCCTCTTTTCAGCCAGCATTACGGCAAGGGCGCAGCCTCGGATATCACGGCGCCAGGAGGTGGGTTCATCAGCAAGAAGAAGGAGATGACACCGTATATCAGGCTTAGTGTACGATTAAACATGGAACGAATGGTTAACGGAGCCGGGCTTGAGGATTTGGTAGATCAGTGGGAAGATTGAGCACGGTGGGATTGGATAGCGCACTTAACGAGCGCAAAGGATTACTCTAGGTTACCTAGATATGCGCAATTGTATTCAAAGGCATACCGACACCACAGTAACAGTAGTGTCAAGCAGAAAGTCACACATACCAAACTCGAAAACGAGGCATCTGAACCAGCAAAACCAGGCCCTCAAAAATCTTGAGCCATGCGTGTTTTATTATCCCCCTTAACTGTATACGTATTCTTAGAAACTCCCACGGTCATTCTCCGCATGAGTGCCAATTCCCATTATATACGCCTGCAAAACCATGATGTATCCCCCCCCCCCCTTCCTTTCCCCCTTTCTTCCTCCCCTAGTCGTCCGTCCACACTCTCTTCTCCCCGCCTAGGTAGGTAGGTATTTTACTCCCAATCCAACCACTCCCAGCTGTTCATCCTCACACCGCCACTATGAAATCCCCCGCAACCGAATTAGCATATGATACTCATTCTATAACAGAAGAAGAGGGGGGGAAACCCAAAAAAAATTGAAAAGAAAAAGAAATATCAAACGACGAAACAAAACAAAGAAAGGATGAGGGTGAAAAAGAGAAATAAAGGGGGGGAAACCCGCAAGGTAAGCAACCTTTTTTTTTTTTTTTTTTTTTTTTTTTTCAACTCACCAGCAATACCACCTAAAAACCTCCCTGCACCTCTCGGCCTCTTGCCCGCTCTCAAAGGCAACCAGGCAGTAAGATTTTCCCTCGGAATCCTCGACCAGAACGGACGAGTAGACTCCTCCTCCTGGGCCTCCTCCCAGCTTGGATCGAAAGTATCCGAGACCTCCGTCCAGCCGCCAGTCCTCGCGCGCCGACTCGCTGATGGGACCTATGAGCACCCGGCCTTTGGACTTGAGCACAGAGTTTGCGGAGGGCGGGTCGAGGTTGAAAGGGAAAACGGGCAAAGGGGGAAGCGGAGGAAGGGTCGGGGGTTGTTTGAAGAGCTCGGGAGGGCAGAGCGGGGTTACGAAGGGCGGTAAGGGGATGTTGAAGAGGGTTTTGAAGGGGAGGGTCTCATTCTCGTCGTCGTTTTCTTCTTCATCGCCGTCGGAGGAGGAGGAAAAAGCGATCAGGTCACCCTCTTCTTCTTCTTGCTTTTTCTCGTTCTCTTGATTCTCGTTGTGCTCCTCGTCGTCGTCGTCGTCGTCATCGGAAAAGATGATGAGGTCGGCCATCTTGGTCGAGATGGTGGTGGTGACGGCGGGGTTCTCCTCGTGGAAGAGTTTCGTGATGGTGGTGGGCGTGGTGGGCTGGATGGGGGTGATGATGGTGATGATGGGGGTGGTGGCGTCCCCAGTGAGGAGGTCGAGGGGCTCGTTGGTAGCCATCTTTGTGGCTGCTGCCGCCGTTGTTCTTGTTGTTGCTGTTGGTTGTCGAAAGAAAGAAAGTCACAGAAAGAAAGGCCCAATTTATAGTATCTTTTTTTCGCAGAATCAACGCTTATCTAGACTCAGGCGGGCTCGGCGATGTGGGTGACTGCCTTGAACAAGAATCCCCGAACAGATGGGCTGACAAACAGTGTGCATATTGCGTCCGGCGGGAAGGTGCACGCGGTGTGAACGCATCTTGAAGTCCGAAAACTAGGCGGGCGCGGTCAGGGGGAAATCCATGTTCGAGTGAAAGAAGATATGTGATGGTATGTATGAGAAAGAGGTCCTCTTTCCGTTTTGCCTTTGAGAGCAAGATGGATCCAAAGCAGGACGGATTCAGTGATTAACCTCACTAAACTTAGATGACATGAAGTAACGGATAGGCAAGATACTTTAGCCTGACAGGAACAAGGAAACATGATGAACCAATTCACAGTACAGATGCTTGGGTAAGTACATATATTGCGTGGACCTTGTCGACATACGTTGACAGTTTAAGAGAAACAGAGCAGAATAACAATGAAATTACCTTACTACCGTGAAGACGTGTTAGATGGATAAATTGCGGTATGAAGATCGACTTGCCCTGAAGACCAGGAGGCACCAAAGCGGCCAGTAAAGGCTCAAAGATTGGAAACACAACATGATATACAAAGGCACAAAAGAAAGAAAATGCTTAGTGGCCTGTTCGTCTCGATAATATCTGTTGAGTCCACCATATGATCCCAATATTTGTGTTACAGGGACAGGAATCAAGGGCACAAAACTTCGAAGATGGATTTTGGAATAGCGCAAGATCATGTCCATATGGCAAGATTTACTCTCCACTATGGCCATGGTGTTGAGACAAGAGCACATCAGCAACTTCAAAAAAAAATCGGATTTTACATGAAGGTCAGAGCAGAGAAAAGGCGGTCTTTTAATTCCCGTAGCAGTTCAGGTGATCTGAATTGACATCGCATCGTCGATCAGGTAGGCTGCATTCTTCTTATCCAGGAATCAGCCACGATTCGTTGCCGATACTTCCACGTCCGGCAGTGTAGATGAGCATGACTAGGTCCCGAGGTAGATACCCTGTTTTAAAAAAATAATTTGAATGTACTTGTGCAGGGCGGTCAGAAAAACAATATCTAGGTAATTTTAAGATGATACCCACCGAGGTATTTAGAGAGTCAGATGAGTTCCGAGCGCCTACCATCAGGAGTGAACGATATGCATTGAGATCAGTATCATATTATGTCCAAGACAAAGGTCTGTCCTTCAAGACCACCCCCACAATGGGCGGTCTCACCCGCTGACTCATCTCTAATCGATGCTATACCCAAAATAACAGAACCCGAAAAAACGCGACCTCGGACGTGGAAATCTTGGCAAGCCACTCCCCCACAAACAAACATACCCCTGAAAGCGGGTCTGTTCCGTCCAGCAGTTTCACCTACATGCCACCAGAGCGAAACCCCTGGATGATCATCGCAGACAACCAAGGAAATGTCTATGGCTTGTCCAAAAAGAAAAACTCACGGTTTTATGCTCATCATCAAGGGGGGAAAAAATTGTAAAAAAATTACCTGTCTCGATTTCGGCTCGGATTACATTTCTTGTCTCCGACATTTCAACAGCGGTTTGGTCCGAGCGGAGGCCCAGGCTAGGCTGTGTTTGTGAGCAGTGTGCGCTTGTGCTTTGGATGGGACTCTCTGCCTAAATTAATAACGGAAAATATATATCATAATTTTAGTGAGCCGCCTTCCCCTTCCCATTCCCGCCACCCCCCTGTGAATCAAATTTAAACATGACAAGGGTCCAATCCCCCCCACCCATCCCTTCCCGTCTTTTGTCCGTTTCTGTCGCAGACTTCATTTTCTTCTAAAATAATATTTTTCCAAAAAGTAAATTCTTCTTTGCTGATCTCCATGATACGCACCACCACGCATCGAAAAGAAAAGAGCACCTAATCATAATATTAATAACGGCAAGCCAAAAAAAAAAAAAATGAACGAAAACCCGCAGACGCCTATGATTATACCCCCACCGAAATATGTCTCTCCGCCTTCAACATGGAAATCGAAACTGCTCCTGCGCGCTTGGTCGGTACTGTCCTGCATCCTTATTGCGGCTCTCGGTGGATCGATCGCGGCCATGAAGGGCGTTTCAGGAGACTTTATGATAGTGCTTGGACTCTCTGTAAGTCTTTTTTCTTTATTTATACTCTTCCCAAATTTGGTGGCGCAAAACAGGGTTCGGGGTTTGAGTTGTTATTGCTTTCCCTCCGTCTTGACATGTGGCGGGGCAATCAAGCTGACGAGCCTCTTCTGTTCCTAGCTCATCGTGCCGTTCGTTTGGGGCATCGCCGACGGAGTTTGTATATATAAGCGCCCAGGCAACAGGGGAATCCATCCGGGGGCTGTCGTCGCCATCGACCTCTTGATCTGGTTGGGTCTGGGGTTCGTGACTCTTCTAGTCGGCGCTACGGGGATGGCTTCACATCCGCAACGGCTGGTTGACGATCTCTATTACCGTGATGGCCGGTACGTTGGGTACCGCGGTGATGATGATGACGATGCGGATATTCCTGAACTTCTCGCCTTGGTGGATAAGATCCGGGGGAGGGGAAGGGCGGTCGTGGGTTTTTTGGCATTCTTGGTGTAAGTCTACTGTTGCCCATGCCTACCTGCCTGCGCTAGGTCCCGACGCACGGTTCTCTGATGGCTTTTAAACTGACATGTTGTTGTCTCTAGCATCACCCACTTTGTCATTTTCGTCATCGGATGCAGCGAGACGCATAGCCGAAACCGAGCGCCAAAGACGGTTTACGTTGTCCAACCGCCGACATACGCCAACGGACAGCCTCAGTATCAGTTCCTTGCCGCGCCGGGGCAATACCCCCAGCAACAGTATTATGCTCCTCAGCAGCAGCAGTATTATGCCCCCCAACAATCCTTTCAGCCCGTGCCGGTTCAACCATCCGCAGCACCCGGTGTTGAGCCAAAGCAGGAGGCTCAAAGTCAGGCTCAGGCAGGACCGGAACGTTATTCGTAGACGCTCCAGGGGTTTTTTGTGTTACTATAGAGATAGACTTCATGTCAGATTGTTTTTTAGATTAGATACCTCTTGTTCGCGATTCATCAATAATCCATTATTAAAATGTGTGCAAAATTTTATCATGCTACTACCTTGAATAGTTTCACAAATATTCGAATGCCACTGACTAGTAAAGCACCTGTCTACCTGCCGTAAGTAGGTACCTAGAAATGTACTTGAGTCATTGAAAAGAATATGGGTATGGTACAGTTTACAAATATAAATGCGTCAAACTGAGCATGAAACCCGCCGGCCCAACTTGCAGCACTACCAAAAAAAAATGTGAAGAGAAAAGAGAAAAAAATGTGAAGAGAAAAAAATGTGAAGAGAAAAAAATGTGAAGAGAAAAAAATGTGAAGAGAAAAAAATGTGAAGAGAAAAAAATGTGAAGAGAGAAAAATGTGAAGAGAAAAAAATGTGAAGAGAAAAAAATGTGAAGAGAAAAAAGAGAAAAAAATGTGAAGAGAAAAAAGAGAAAAAAGAGAAAAAAGATTTTTTTTTTTTTTTTTTAAAAAAAAAAGGTGAAAAATAAAAAAATTAATATTTTTTTGTTCCCTTGGTTTGTTCGTCAATTATCAGCTCGAGACTTTTGATTCAAAAAAAAGTTCGGGTTTCTCAGTTCTTATATAACTCTACTTGAAAAGGCTAGTTATAGTATGCGATCAATATATTTTAAAGTACACATTAAAGAAGAGAAAAAAAAAAAAAAAAAAAAAAGGCACTTTGGAAAAGTGGCAGTATGATATTGTATTGATCAGTTTGAAAATATTGCTAATTTATAACCACATTAAAATAAACTTCAAAGTTGGAAAAAGTTTATTAAACAGACCTCTTCTTTTTTTTTTTTTAAAAAAAAAAAAAAAAAAAAAATCCTGCCAAAACTCTTGATCACTTCAACAGCTATGACAACAACTAAGATTATCTTTGTACCTATATTTATCTCAAGTTATTTCATGATTTTTATTCTCCCACCCTCTCCCCCCTTTTTATCTATCTATTTTGAAAAACATATTATTACCTAAAAGGTTTTTAAAACTTTTTTAAACCAAAAAAAAAAAAAAAAAAAAAAAAAATTTAAAAAAATTTCAACATTATCAAGTCGTTATCTAGATCAGTTACCCTTTTTATAGTACTAAAACTGAGCAAAAGGAGCGTGCATGTTTAAGCCGTTGATTAGGTCAGGTATGTGTACCTGTCTGGCATTTGATACATGCCGACTAATTATAGGTCAGGTAGGTGTACCTGTACCCGGGAAAAGGGTGAGGGTGAGGGTGAGTGGCATTATCATGTACATGTACCTACATATTACTTCCTAAGATTATACATCGAAAACTCTACAAGTAGCAAATGAACAGATTTAAAAACATGGCGGATAAGTCAACAAAGCACGAGTTGGACAAAAGAGTACTTGCGTTCATAAAAAAAAAAAAGTAAAGGTATTATTATCCTTCGCTACAAAAAAATTCATTCAATCCCAATCATGATAAATCCCCTCAAGTTTTCCATATCCTTTCCTTCTTCCTTATCCCAAGTGTTCCCCAAAATTGTAATCCTTCCCTTTACCAGTCTAATATGTCCTCATCAAACAATGGGAGCGGGAGTGCTCAAGGTATAGGTCCTCGTAGCACCCGAGAGGGTGACCCAGTAGATGGGCGACTCGGAGCCAACGGCATCAACCGTGGCACCAGTAGCAGAAGTGACGCCGCCCTTAACGGTAACGGGCACGGGGACGCTGCAGGTGTTGCCGTTTGCGCCGACAGTGACGCTCACGATGGAGTTGCCGTCGTTTGCGTAGTTGTATGTAAGTTTAGGCGAGCAGGCGCTGGTAGTGGTCGTTGTGTCAATGATTGCTCCAGCGAAAATTTAAAGTACATGGAGCGGAGGCTGGAGGACTTACTCAAGGGTCTGACGGTTCAGGAAGACACGGGCGATATCATCATGCTTGAGGGAGGTGATGGGCCAGTTGGTCCTGGTGGCAGTGTTAGTCAATCTGACGGGAGTGACTCAAGATACCAAGGGGGGGGGGTGTGAAACTTACAAGCGAACCATCTCCTGGGTGATAAGCTCAACCCAGATCTGAAGAAGGGACAGAGGACCAGTTTGAGAACCGACGGTGAAGGTGTTTACATCTCCCGAGCGCATGTTGGCTTGGTGGAACATGTAACTGTGAATCAGGTGTCAGAAAAGGTTCAAAAAACTGCACGGCGTCAAAACTTACGGGTCATGCATCAAGCCGAGAAGGTAGCGGGTGTTGACGAGCTTGGCATCCTTGAGGAGGTTGTTGAAGTCTCCGCTGCCGCCAGAGGTGTCAATCCACTCTTGCAGCGTGCAGTCTGCAGTGTCGCAGTTGTAGTAGATGGTGGTGGCTGTGGCTCGTTAGCTGAATGTTGGCAAGTCACAGTGAAGTTGATTAGCGCTACTTACCCCAACGAGGAATAACGACGAGTCCAGCGTAGCCGTTTCCGGCAACAGTGGTGGTCAGTGCGTAGAACGGGTTAGGGTTCCTGAGCACAGGTCTGGTGTTATCACCGACGACATACTTGATGCCGTTGTCCATCCAGGCCTTGATGGCATCACCGTTGTGCAAACCAGTGATGGCGGGAGGGATAAGGCCGTTGGGAGAGAACTTGTTGCCGGCCCAGAGGCCAATCTGCTTCAACCACGCAACGTTGAAGGCAATCTCCTTGGAAGCGTCCGAGTAGGTTGCATTGTTAAGCTCCAAGTGGGTGAAGGTGTGAGAGACACCAGCGAAGACGTTGGGGTTCTGATTGAACCAGGTGGCAAGATCGTCAAGCTTGGCGCAAGTCAATGACCAGGGGTATATGGTCATGGAGGATGACCAGAGGTTGGTACCGGTTCCGAGCGGCTTCTGGAACTCGAGCGCGGTGTCTGGTGGTGAGTCGTACTCGATGGCGTTGCTCGGCTTGCAAGTCGTGGGACCGGTGGGCTTTTCGACAGCAGCTTCGATGTCGCCGTTGCCGTTGTGGCCGATATCAATGAAGAAGTTGGAGCCCGTAGGGAGACGGGTGTTGATGTTGGCCTGCCAGTCTTTGTGGGTGATCATGTCGCTGACGCGAGCTCGGAAGATGGCGCCAACAGGACGGTACACTTCTGTCTCCAGATGCATGTCGTCAACCTGGGGGCTCAGGTAGACCTTGCGCTTGCCGACGAAAACACCACGAGTGAGGAAGTGGATGTAGGCATGCTGGAGGAAGTTGCTCGTTTGAGACCAGTCAGTAGCCCAACCGATGAACCAGACCATCTGCTGGCGACGTCCAAAGGTGTTGATGATGGCAGCAGTGGTGGTAGTCGTGAAGGTGCCGGCGGAGTCTGGAGCAAATGTCGCAACAGTCTGAGCGATGGTGGAGTTGGTAATGACGGCAGGATAATGCCAAAGACCAGCGGTGGTCACACCGGCGTTTCTGTTGCAGTTGGTCAGCTGACAGGGAGATCAAGATGCCTAGAGACTTTGAACAATAACACACAGCTTGAGATTGGCGGTTGGGAACTTGGACTGGTCGCTGATGCTGATCAACTGTTCTACACCAGTGTTGCAGCATCCAGCTCCAGCAATAGCTGTGGTAACGCCTGTAATAAGGGTGTTAGTCTCGATGCCGGCTAACTGATTGGTCGACTAGCAGGAGAAGACAAGGAATAATCTAGACGTACCTAGGTCGGTGCTGGGGAAAACATCCAATCGGACCATTCGAACGCCAAAGTCGGTTTGGTATTTGTAGATGACATCCCATTGGGCAGCGCTGATGGCGCTGTTCCACGAGCCGCTGTAGTCGTAGGCAACCTCGCTGAGAACAATGATGCCGCCGTAGTTGCCCACGGATGCAGAAGAGTTCAGGGCGGGCAGGGTGATACCCGCTTGGGGAACAATAACGGTCTGGTAGGGGATGCCGTAGCCCTGAAGGCCAGAGGTGGCAGAAGCTGCGGAAGCGGCATCGCGGGCGAATACCAGGATGGTGTTGGACACGGACAGGGCGGCATCAGCGCCGCCCGTGCACAGGGCCAGGACGGTGCCGACGGCGGCGGCAGCCCGGCGGTAGAACATGATGCCGTGTTGTGCCCGTCAGGTCTCGAGGGGGCCGAAGTGGGAAAACGAAAGGGAGGAGAGGAAGGGGATGGATGAGTGTCTTGAGCGTGGCCCAGCTGGTCCGTCAGCAAACCCCGGAGAAACGATTGACACCGAGAAGGTTGCTGCGAGTGCTTCGGTCAAGAACAACAAGAGAAGGACGTCTCCATAAACCGCCTTTTGTATATGGGATGAGCTGAGCCTTGGACGAGGGGAAATAAGGGCATCAAGGATAAGGCTCCATCCCATGCCAGCCACATTCCGGCCGTGATGACCCTCTCCGCTCTTCACTTCCGAGCCATGACCCGGTGCGGCTCGTACACGTACGTACAATGAACTGCCGGTGCAATCCCAAAAGGGAATTTTAGGTTGTTGGCATTAGCGTTGTGCAGACTATCGAATTCCAGGTGGCCCAGGGTGTCGGACGCCACGGATGAGCTGGTTGTGAATTTTTTTCCCTTCAGATCGCGACGACAAGAGGGAATTCCAGTCCGACGCGACGGCAGCTTCCCCACACCGTCAGACTAACTCGTATACTCGCCTGGTGATGGCACTGTGGATTGGGGAGGGTACAGAGGGTGGCGTCCGTGGAGGGGCCAAATGACAGGATCAATGCAAGGTTTTGGATGCAGGTTCGAGTTCAGCTGGCTCAGATTATTGAGAACAAGTCACACAATGCCTCCGCAGGGCGTCCGTATTGACGCGCAAAGACCCAAGGGCTTCGAGACGTCAAAGTCAACCTGCAGTCGATGCCAAGAACGGTGGAAAATGCACCCCTGACCCCTGGCAATTTTGGGCGTTTGCCAACCTGGCGTGCCTGCCGTGCCTGGCACACACCTGCTGGTGTGGGTGGGGTGGGTGGGGAGGGTGGGATGGGTGTGTGCCTTCCAGCCGACAGGTACCAGATACCCAGTACAATCGAAGCCTGCACTTGCAACAAACCGGGACAGGCATCTATCGGGATCTACGTCGAGATCGGTTTTACGTCGACGCCCCCGTGTTCCAGGTCGGGTTACCTAGCCGCGGCCTGTCGCCCAGGGTGCCCAGCGCATCGTGGTAAGCGCCATCTTGGCCGTCATCCTTGCAGGGCCTCGTTGTCGCTCCTTGGCACCCCCTGTCCTCAGCACCCGGCTTGGGCGGTAGCCGCCGCAAGCTCAGGCCTGTGTGTGTTGATCTTTTCTTTGTTGGAAAAGGATTTTGGCTGCGACAGATCGAGCCCGCTGTTAGTGCAGGCCGGCCATTTTGCCCAGGTTTACGAGGCCCTCCCTAACAGCTGGTGTAAGACATCGAGAACTGGCGGATCGCAGCGGATGCATCACTTCTCATCACGGCCAAAACACAGCGACTCGATCCTCTCCACTTCCAACTTTCGCCTTGGCTGGGTTGCAAGGTCGCACATGGTGTCTCGCAAGACAGACCTGCAATCTCCAATGCCGCTCCCGCCTCGGTTTCTGCCATTCGTATTCTCTCTGTATTCTCCGAGTTGTGTGTCCACAGTGCTGTCGCTCGTCGCTTGGCGCTGCTGATTTTTGCACACTTTGCTTCTTGGCCATTCCTCTCCCTGTCGTCCACGACAGACACCGGAGGAACCCGAAGACTTGCAGCTTCCAGAGTCCAAGAGTCCAGACTCGCCGCTCCGCCGCAGGCCGCAGACCCCCCAGGCGTGCAGATCGTTGTGATCGTCTGCGGCATCGGCTGGCATTGAGTGCACTGCCGCACCCGAGGAAATCATCAATAACCTCCTCCGACACCAAAGACCATCAGACATTCCCCTCCGTAGTTGACAGCGACATCATCAACATCACCAACATCACCACATCAAAACTAAGTCAACATGCTGGACCGAAAAAAATTCCCCAGCGACGACGTGTCGGAGGTGGGCAGGTCTGACATGACGCGCCCTCCCAGATTGTCCCGGCGCCAAAAGTTGATACTCGCGGCGGTCGGCGTCGTGATTGTCATAGCCGTCGCGCTTGGGGTTGGTCTGGGTCTCGGCCTGAAGCACGACGACGACGACGGCGGCGATGAGGAGCCCGTCCCAACGTTCACCTCGTCGCCGGCCCCGATCCCATCGGCTGTCTGGGAACCAAAGGCCAACTCGTCCTGGCAAATTATTCTGAACGCGGTCCTCGACATTGATCCCAACAACCCCAGCGTCGAGCCGGACGTCGAAGTCTACGACATTGACATGTTCATTCACCAGAACACTCAGGTCATTCCCAGCCTTCACAAGCTGGGCAAGAAAGTCATCTGCTACTTCAGCGCGGGCTCCTACGAGCCATATGTTCCGGACGCTTCGCAGTTTCCGAAGGCCGACATTGGCAAAGACCTCCAGGGGTGGCCGGGCGAGAAGTGGCTCGATATCCGCAGCACCGCGATCCGCAACATCATGGTGGCAAGGATCCAACTCGCAAGCAAGATGGGCTGTGACGCAATCGATCCCGACAACCTTGACGGCTACCAGAACGAGAACGGAAAAGACCTCACTGCAAACGACTCCGCAGACTTTGCCGTATTCCTGGCAAACGAAGCACACAAGCTCAACCTGGGCGTGGGGCTCAAGAATGCCGGAGAGATCGTCAAGACTGTGCTACCTTTCATGCAGTTTGCCGTTAACGAGCAATGCGGTCAGTACAAGAACTGCGACTTGTTTTCCCCTTTTATCGCGGCAAACAAGCCCGTTTACCACATAGAATACCCCGATGGGGCGCCCAAGACGATCAGCGCCACAGAAAAGAACAGCGCATGCTCGGCGCCGGGGGCACAGGGCTTCAGTACAGTTATCAAGGAGATGGACCTTTCGGGTTGGGTTCAGTACTGCGATGGTCGCACGGAAGATACAAAGGTTGTTAGCTGAGCCTTTTTTTTTTTTGGTCTTTGAGTAGGCTCTTTTTTTTTTTTTTTAAAAAAAAAAAAAAGAAAAGAAGCATTCACCGTTATCCACTTGAGGGGTTTTTCTTTCTTTTTTTTTCTTTTCTTTTAAAAAATAATTATTAATACCAACTATTCGATCAAAACTATCGTTTTTCCTCAGCGATTTTTTTTCTTCTTTTCTTTTTTTGGCAATCCTGGTGCTCCAAATAAAAATGTCTTCTGGGATGAATTCTTCAAACTCTTCGGCACCCACGACCCCGGCCCCGGGGCCGGAAGAAGCAGCGCGTCCTTTCATTTTGGTCCCGCTATACATTTATCCGACCGCCGACTCCTGGTCACCCCTCATCTCGGCCGCCACCCGACACCCGAACCAAACTTTCTACGTCGTCGTCAACCCTGCAAACGGTCCCGGGCCCACGCCTCTGCCGGATGGTAACTATACCGCCGCCCTTGCGGCTCTCTCGGCTCTTGCCAACGCCAAACTCCTCGGTTATGTCCATTGCAGCTACGGCCAGCGTCCTGCTCCGGAAATAATTGCCGACATCGGCATCTACCGCTCCTGGGTTCCCTCGATCCCCATCTCGGGAATTTTCTTCGATGAATCGCCCTCGGATGAAGAGCACGTAGACTACATGACCAACCTCTACGGCGCCGCGCGGAGCATATTCTCTGCCGATGCTACCGCAGCAATGGAACCTGCCAGCAGCAGCACCAGCGCCAGCACCAGCAATTTTATCACTGTAAACAATCACGGCATCTTCCCCCACTCGGCGGGATACTTCGATGCGGCGGATTACCTCGTCCCTTTCGAGAACAGGGCCGACGAGTGGGCCGGCGAGTACGTACAAGTCAACCTGGCAAGGTTGGACGAGGGTGCGAGGAGGAAATCGGTTGTGATTGCCCATTCCGTCCAAGGCTGGGATGACTACGTCAAGATCTTGGATGAGGTTGTGGAGAAATGGGGCTTCGGCGGCCACTTCTTGACCGGGGTTGAGAATTACGATGGGTGGTGTGGGGGTTGGGAGGGGTACGTGAAGC
Source organism: Cladorrhinum samala (assembly GCA_033576145.1). NCBI lineage: Eukaryota > Fungi > Ascomycota > Sordariomycetes > Sordariales > Podosporaceae > Cladorrhinum > Cladorrhinum samala. The sequence continues at coordinate 59,868 of MU865005.1, read as the reverse complement.
TTTGTGCTGGAGCCGGCAAGGACTGCGAGGGGGCAAGGTAAGCCGGTAGTAGTGTAGTGTAGCGATGGTGAAGATTTTGAAAACGCCCTTGTTGGGGTTGGGGGTGGGAAGGGGAAGGGGGGAGGGGGGGGGGGGAAGGTGTGCTTTGACGCGTGGAGCTTTCGCTCTGGATGGGGGGATACCTTATGGAGCCTGGAGATAGAGTCATGATGTAGCTCAGCCACCATTTTGTTGCTAGCGAATTTTTTTAGTGTAGAAAAAAAAAAAAAAACGTGTGAAAAGAGGAACCTGACAATTTGTGGAAAAACAAGGCTGGAGAGTCCAATAATTACCAGCCATCTCCATTCTGGTTAGGGTAAAGGCGTGCTGATTAAGGTATAGACCTTATTATTGTCATGCGGTGTGAAATGATAAGAGAAGCCTGCAGTCGACCTTCAAGCTCTGAGCGCATACCAAGTACGTACTAGCCTGAGGCAATAGTAGGCAGGCAGGCCAAGGCAGGGGAGGGGGGGGGAAGGAGCCCCTGGGAAGCGGGCGTGAGTTCCGAGGCCCAGCCTTAATTCTGGGGAAATAATGTGGAGTGTTAAACATCCGAGTGGGAGGGGGGGGGGTAGCTTCTGTCTTAATTGTGTGGTACGTACCATGTTCATCGCTTATGGTTGCAGTGAACCTCAATACAATGATATTTGGTTTCTCATCATGCACGCCATTATCGCATTATCGGGAATCAACGTACCCCTGGGTTTTTTTTTTCGGGGTCTCCAAGACTTCCTTCAATTCTCTTAGCTGGGGAAGGGAAGGGGGGGGGGTGTGTCTGTGTTAATGTAACTAGAGAATTGATGCATGATGCAGTGTGAGGTTGTTCTTTGATGAAAGAAAAAGAAAGACCACAAAAAGACCACAAAAAGACCACAAAAAGACCACAAAAAGACCACCAAAAAAAACCAAATCTCGTATTCATCAATTGGGTGTGGTTTTTCCCTGTTCCTGACAGTTGCAGGTTTGTGGTGTGGCCAGCCCTGCATCTTGTTTTGTAGTGCGATTTGCTGTTTGGGCTTCAGGTGGATGTGTGGTTGCCATATTTAGGTACATGTGTGGGGCCCACATCAATTGAATGGTTTGGCCTCTGTTAAGTGGTCAGTTTTTTTTTCTTTTTTTTTTTTTTTCTTCTTCTTCTTTGTGGAGATGTGTGTGTGTGACTGCAAGCCACTGAATACCTACTAGCTCGGTTTTGTTTTCTGTAAAAAAAATAAAAAAATGCACATTTGTCTTTTCTCGGTTTTGCCATTTTATTTAGGGTTCCACAAACAGCAACACCCATCCACCACACACACCACCATAAACCTACACGCACACCATCATCGTCGCATTTGCCGTCGTTGCCGGTGAATTCCTCCGGACGCGCTAGTATAAGGTAGTACTTGGTATGATGGGTAATTCTTACATGCTGGCCAGGTATTGCAGGGTGTGCACGTTTGTTTTCTTGCACAAGTTGTGCTGGAGTTGGCTCGTGCACGGTACCTGACAGGGGGGTTTTTTTTTTTGCTCGACACCGCAGTAGTAGTAGTAGTAGTAAGATTGCGTGCCTTGATTTTCGCAAACTGTTCAATCATCACAGGAGAAAACTCCGATTCTTCTTTTGTTCGTTTTCTAGTCCCTCTCAGTTTGGGACTACCGTTGCATTCAAGCTCACCCCATCACCCCATGTAATAATTAATTGATGCGTTGGCTCGCTTTCATTTGGGAGGAGGGGAAATGCTCAGCCGCCCCCGATCGTGCGTGCATGTGTTCGAGGGTCAGGTATGTCTCAGTTGATGACGTTGCATGCCCCTGTTACTTTTTTTTTTCTTTTTCTTTTGTTCTTTGCTCCATTTCTCCCGCGCCGGAGCGCCCACGCCGCCTTTTCGGTGAGGCGGCTACGGTGGATCCCTTTACCTGACGAAAAGTTCCCAGATTGGAATCAACATCGAGCCGATGATTGTCGGTGTGCGCCAAGTTGCTGCTGAAATCCGAGCAAAAATAACAATATTTCGTTCGACCTGCATGGTCTTGGCATACAATAGTTTCTGTTCTTGCGGATCGGTCGGGGGGGGAGGGGGGGGTGTGGTACAAAATGTTTCTTCCACAAACGCCACTAATCAGGTACTCGATCAGGGCGGATGCCAGTTGTCGGGAACAGGGTGGTTGACATCTTGTCTTGTCTCACAGGTCGTCGTGTTCACGCGTGGCTCAAGCCTCAATCGCCCTGAGGGCTGAACTATTTGTTGGAAGCAATTCCGAAAACAGTGGAGAGATGCCTACGGTACTCTCCCTGTCGGGTAGCTAGCCTACGGTTTTAATTCTCCTGCCTGGGCTTAAGAATAGCACTCAAGTGCGTGCCATGTTCCCGGTATCGTCCAAGTAGATACTCGACAAGCCTACCTACCTACCTACCTACTCTCCTACCTTCTCTCCTCTTCCTTCACCTTTGCATCCTGTTCCTGGTTCATCTCTGCCCGGTTGTCGAGACCCCATCACCGCCAATATGAAGTTCGCTCTCGTTCTCACCACCGCCCTCGCCACGACCGTGGCCTCGATGGCTACCAGCCTCGATCATACCTCTCAGAGCTTGGAGGTTCGTGCTGGAAAGCGCAAACATCACCATGCGCACGGTGTCAGGGCCGACTTCCGCAAAGCCTGCGTCTGCGGGCCTGACCAATGCCCGACTTTCCTGAACCAGAAGTCGGTAAGTTGACACACACTCCCCAGGCTCGCGCTGATGTGACGCTGGCGGATTGAAGCTGACTGAGACATTTATTTTAAATGAAAAGCTCTGTGAGTGCAAGGCCGCTCACCAAGAAGCGTGCTACATCAAGTCCTCGCGAGGCTGCCCAAAGCCATCCACCAAGGTGAGATATCAGAAACCCATCGAGACGGCCGACACGAATGACTAATAATTGGGCACAAAGGCTTGTTAAAAAATTAATGACGGATAATTTATGATATTGGGTTCGGGGACGGAGGGGGAACGGGGAACTTTGGCAACGGAAGCAAAAGGGAATTTTAGTGTTTTTTTGTGATTCGTGATTTTTTTTTTGGGCAATGTAATAATCTAGAATGCTTGGATGGATGCCGAAATAAAGTTTTGTTCAAATCTGACATGTTCCAAGCCTTTTCGCAAAGTTGGGTCGTGGCTGTCTCACCCGATCCCCGAATGCCCAGCGAAAATGTGTGTGTGTGTGTGCGACCAGGGAGCTACCTTCCTATTTGTGTCGTCGCAACCGGCCTCGTTGGATGCTGAAGCGAGCGGCATACCAGCGAAATGGGACACTGAGTTTTTCCTTTCTTTATTAAATTTTTCTTTTTGTCAGTGCACAACAAACGGAGAGAGGTCTGAACGTTTTTTAAATTATTTTCTACTGTAAATTAGTGCTAGTGAGATACTATGACACATTTTGCGCGGTTTCAGTTTATTAATAATTAGTTCTGCCGTAAGGAGAAACAAACACGGACAAAAGACAAAAACTCCACGACGATGGCGGCAAAATTGAAGGAAAAACGCATGCGTATATGTATATATGTAAAAAAGAAAAAGAAAACAAAACCGAAAATAGGCCAAAAAAAAAAGAGAGAAAAAAAAAAAAAAAGGGAAATTTTTTGTCATGTCCATAACGCCCTGTGCTGCCAATTATTATCCTCCCATTCATCATTAAAAAGAAAAAGAAATTGCCGATCTGATCTACCGCCGCAAACATCGATAGTCGGGCCGTCCGCCAAGACGAGAAGGAGTCAGATCCTGCTAGCGTCCGTCGTTTCCGTCCCACCCTATCCCCATTTCCGTTTTCCACCTGCCCCTAGCTTCGATCCTCTCAGCTCACAATCGGGTTGGTTTTTTCCGGCTTGGCTGCCGTCGGTTTTGTTGTTGGCGCCCGCCTCAGTGTTTTCTCGACAAAATTCCACAGGTCCGAAGCGCACTGCGCAACGCTCTCGCGGGGGAACCAGCCTAGCTCCTTGTTGGCCCGCTCAGTCGACGCCACGCAGGTGCCGACATCCCCGGGTCGCCGTCCTGACCAGTTCAAAGCGATAGTTCGGTTCGACGCTGACTCGAGACTTTGAACCGCCTCGAGAACGGTAGTGCCCGTGCCGCTCCCCAAATTGAAGGCCCGGAAACCGTCCCCGCGCTCAGTGTTCCACCCTAGCGCGGCGATGTGCCCCCGCGCAACATCGAGGACGTGAATGTAGTCCCGAATTGCTGTGCCATCCCGCGTCGCCCAGTCAGACCCGAATACGTTCAAGTTTTCCCGCATCCCGGTCAGGACCTGGGTCAAGACGGGGTACAGATTAGTGGCCTCCCCTCGAGGGTTCTCACCCAGCATCCCTGACGGATCGCAGCCAACAGGATTGAAGTAGCGCAGTGCGACAATGCGCCAGGCGGGGTTCGACGCGGCCAAGTCTGCAAGAATGGCCTCCCCAAAGTATTTTGTGCGCGCGTACGGGCACGACAGCCCGACCGCCGAGGGTTGCAACACAACGCGATTGCCTGCCCCGTCGACGTATTCCTCATCGTGGTGCACCAGGTCCTCCTCGCGCAGCGGGGCGCCAGCGTTGGCCTTGGCTCCGTATACGGTCGCAGAGCTGCTAAAGATGAAATTGTGGATATTGTACTTTTCGAGTTGGCGCAAAAGGTCCACCAGCCCGCACACGTTGTTCTGGTAGTACTGCAGGGGCTTGCTAATCGAGTCGGCCACTGACTTGTACGCCGCAAAGTGGATAACCCCAGCAATCCGAGAGCAATACGTCATCCGCTGCTGGCCGGCTGCGTCGATGGTCATTACGAGGTCGGTATAGCTCTCAATGAGGAAGCGCATTGACTGGCTGCGGTAATCGAGACGGTGGAAATGCACCAATGGCATTGGGACGCCTTGCGCTTTGCAATGCTTGGCCGCGAGCGTTTTGATGCTCTCGAGAACGGTTTGGTAGCTGTTGCTGAGGTTGTCGACGATGATCACTGATTGGCTTGTCAGTCTCCACCACCCTGGCGCCAAAAAAAAAAAAAAAAAAGAAGAAAAAAAAAGTGTGCGGGTGCTAGTATAGCTTCCCAACGGCCCGACGTACCATTGTGCCCCTCTCTGAGTAGCTCCAACACTGTATGCGAACCGATATATCCAAGGCCGCCGATCACCAGGATGAACCTCGGGGTCCCCTCGGGTGCGGCATCGGTTCCTCTGGCTGGGTCAAGGGGAGATGGAAGGTGGTCGATATCGAGACCATCGTCTGATAGTTCGGGCGTTGTCAGAGGTGAGCTCCCACCAGACGATGCGGACGGCGATGAAGCGCCATACGACTCGGCGTCGGTCCCCATGGTGTCGGACCTTTGGCGCAAGTAAGGTTGGCTCTCGGAATCCCACATGTTTGATATAATTTGTCCGTCTGCGTAGTCTATGCTGGGTGGTGGTGGTGGTGGTGGTGTTGCTGGTGATGAGGGAGGGCGTGGTTGACTTATACCAAGAGGCAGGTCAGAGGCAAAGAAGGGGACGGTCGATATTTAAGAACGGCGCAATGAGACAAGACATGGCCAAGAAAGGGCCCCAAACCAGGCTCTGCGACAAGCTATGGTACCTGCCGACGGAACATCCATCTGCTGCCTGAGGGTGTGGTAGAGGCCCAGTCAAGCGTCTGGGATACGATACCGGCACACGGGAGCTCCCACTTCTCCACTGTGCCATGCAAATTTTAGTTGAGCAACCTGGCCTGGCATGTTCGATTGCGACCATGACACTGTGTGCCTGGCACAACGCATCGACTGCCAAGGGTTTCCTTCAGATCCGGACCGGGCTTAACACCTTTCTGCCTCCTCATCATCGTGCCTCTCGACTGGCCGCAAGCCCGCAGATGCAACCTAAACCTGAGTACATACAGATGCTTCAACAAGGCCAAACCCGGTCCCGGAGACTCCTTTGCAGATTTTGGGAGAATTCGGGCCGCCGAGGAAAGCTTTCTGGCGGCCGGGATCATTGGCCAACCTAGGTTTGTGTTCCGCTCGTGAGCGTAGCTCCTGCAAGCCAAACAAGCTTTCAACCACAAACATTGCACATCTCGACTTCTTTTTCAGCTGCTATCAGGCAATCTATGTAGACGCTGCCGGGTATGACGGCCAACTTCTCTGATGCTGTGAGTTTCTTATACGAGAAACCTCACAGCGGGCCGAATGATCAACCTCAGGAATGACCGTCCTGATACTCCGTCCTCGAGCAGCCACAGAGCACCACCTCAACTTGATTTTCCTTGCGGCAACCATCCAGTCCGATCCAACTTTTTGCTTCAGTAATCAATTCCTCAAGTCGACGATGCGGCTGACAGCAGTCACGTCATTGCCCGACGTTCTGGGATCATTAGATCGGAGAGTTGCGAGGGTCTCATTGTCTCACTGGGGGGACGTGGGCCGGCGCACCAAAAAATGCCGCGGTGCTCACTGCCTACCATTACCAAGCCTACTAGCTCATCCTGCAATATTCCCCAAACTCCCACGACGATGCCTATTCAGGTCAAGCTTCGCTCTGTGTTGTCCCAAAGGAAACGGACGGACGAAGCACGGCCAAGGTGTGGCTTCTGTGATGAGCCCAAGACATCAGCCCCACGGGCGAGCGGCATGCCAATTAGGCAATGTCCGAGTGATATGGGCTTTTCGGGCTTGTCGGGCTTGTCCTTGACCGTCAAACACGAAAAGTTTCCCATCTGTGCTATGGTCCTGTTCGGGTGGGATGGAATCGTCGTAGCGCCAATTGGGTCATCGAAGCCCAGGTACCCGTGCAAGCCGGGGGAGGTGATCTCCGTGGGCCTTTCGATCTTTCTCGATATTGCAGTAGCGTCAAAAGAAGGGTGACAGGAAGCGACAAAACGCGGTCCAATCTCCCCCAAACCATTTGTGGAGACCGACATGGGCCGAAAAAAAAAAAAAAAAGTCCCCTGCTTGATTTCCGGAATATTCTGACAGGGGTGGTGTTCTGTACACCTCGTTAAGCGCGCCATCTCCCCGATAGCAGGTTACACACTGCCCCCGGGCGTGTGTTTATGCAGGGTACCGAACCGACAGCCGAGTGTGACATTCGATCGAACTTTTTCTCTCTTCTGTCTCTTGTCTCTCTCGCTATCTCTGTCTCTTTTTGATCAATCGTGAGGGAGGCCTGTCATGGCACGCCTACGCTAGCAATCCTCGCCGCTGCAACCTCGTCACAGAAGGGGAGACAAAAAAGGCGCGAGCGGTGGATGTTTTTTTCTTAGTCCTTGTGTCTCTCTCTGCCCCTGGCGCTGACAACCGACAAGCGAGACGCTGCATGCTGGATTCATCGACCACAGGGTGGGGCCGCCGAGAGAAGCGGACTTCGGCCATCACACACCAAAATGCCCGTATTCAGAAAGGTTGTGCAGCAACACATGCGAACAAATTCTTTCGCTGTGCTCCACGTGGACGTACAGCCTGTGGGCGGCACGTCTCTACGCTACGCTACTAGGCCTGTATCACCTTTCCAGAGATTTCCGGCGACACCTTGCCCTGTCACTATTTTGGGACTCGAGAAGCCTCCTTTCCCACTTTCTTGTCGATCCCATGGTTGCGCTTTGCTCACAACCACCGGCAATTACTTCCGCCAACCAGGTGGTTGGTTTGCCACTTTGGCCCTTCTAGAGTTTTTGCTCATGTATGTACTGTATGTATACACTTACACACTTTGGACCCATGAGGTTTTGCCCGTACGCCGATCAAGTGTATGCCCGGGGCTTACCGATGACAGTCACCCACTTATTTACTGCTGTATACATACCTACATTTTCTTCACATTCTCGTGTGTCGAGCAAGCTGATGGAATGGGGGGCGCCACACCCGCTCCCGCGCCTTTTCTTTTCCCTCTGGCAGACCAACATATGCCACATCACTTTTATTAGTGTCTCAGCCTTTCTAAACTGTCACCGTCTCGCAACTCCTACTCCGTACACACACAAGCTGGCCAGTACGGCGGGTCCGCGCTTGTCCAACCTCCCCTCCCCTGCTCCCTCTCCCCCCTCCCCCCGGGTGTCACGCTGCCAAGCGATTGCACCTTGGCTTGGGCCCAACAAAAGGTTGGTCGCCTTGTTTGGCTTTGCCCACGGACAAATCTCGAGGGAGTTTCGGTTCGGGGCTCTGAGCACAGTAACTTAGACCTGGGCTGAGATTGGGCATCCCCATGCACTGCTTGCTCGCCTTGATTCGTTTCCTATTCGTGTGGGAACCGAGTACCCACGGGCAGCGTCTCATTGCGTCGAGCACCTCCACTTATACCACTTATACTCCACTGTTTCCTTTATCCCTCCCCCCCCTCCCATGCAACTGAATGAGGTGATGACCGACCCCTTCTTATTTGTGGTTTGGTCTTTGTTTTTTTTTTTTGGTTTTTGCAAAAGCATAGCATTGCATCTGGTGATACTATCAACAAACACACCACACCACACCACGTCTCTCGTTTTCACCTTTTTTTGTTCGTGATCCACATCATCACTCGTTTGTGAAGGGATCATGGTGAATCAAGCTATGACGCTTTAATTACTAATTCTTCATAATCTAATCTATCTTTTTGTTGTTTTATTTTTTTTTCTTTTTGTTTTTCTCCGAGACAGCTTCACACCGCCATCCATACTGCCGGTGTTTGTGTCACAATGGCCTCCTTCTTCCAACCGCCAACGTCTGGTGATCCCGTGATCAAGGAATGCAATCCGGCGGGTACCGACCCAGAGCGTGGGGTCTACTGCAACAGAGCACTGGCACCCGAGGACAGGCTTAAGACACCATTACAGTTCTTCACTCTTTCGTTCTCGGCGGTGTGCTTGGCGATACCTACTCTTTACTTTATCTGGTGCCAGGTATCGTGGTTGTTTAGGAGATGGAAGCGATGGAGGTTGCAAAGTGCCAAACGGAAAGGGTAAGTTCACACAAGAGTCCGCCTTCGGTCTCAGGATCCCCTCAAAGAGATATCTAGACATTAACTCTTGTCTCTTGAAAGGTTACCCGGTACTGGAAAGATTAAAAGGCCGTTGCTCTCTTTGACAACCACGTCTCAGTCATTGCCGCTGGAGGCCGAGCCAACGTTTGAGGTCGCCATCCAATCGTTCCAGGAGGTTAACCCAGACATCACCGAGATATCTTCACCGGTATCTCCCGTCCATCCGGACCGTCATGCTTACATAGTGCCGCTCTCTTCGGTTGACTTTCAGCCCAATTCAGCTCCTGCTGCCTTGCAGACCCTGGCAACTAACCAGGCGGAATCGAGCGTCCTGTGTCGTGTGGATATTGAGGATGTCTCGGCGCAAACCCTCCCAAGCTGGTCCGCAGCCGTTGCCAAACTCGTCCGCCAGGATAATGTTGCCTGGGGTGCCGTCGTCAGGATACCCAGCATCTCGTCCTGCGACGAGACGACGCAACGCGAGCTCACCTCAAACCTCATCGGTCTCCTGTCCAGCCTTTACGAACAGGGCGTGCCAGCCCTTCTCAACGTCAATCATGACGACGGCGCCATTCTGGACCAAATAAACTTGGGCATGTCGTCTGGTCTCATCATCAACAATGCCTGCATTCTGCCGGATGGCGAGAGGAGGGACTACTTCCGCTCTTACCAACTCAGGGATATGATGACTCAATGTGCAAGAGAGCGAGCAAAGCGGCCCTGGTTCTTTGTCGGATTCAACGACCTTTGGGACTCGAGACCCTCGCATGCTGTCGTGTGCAGGGCAGAGAAGTTGGCGCGACATTTCGAGGCAGTATATGAACATGGGCCTGCCCAGGCAAGCGGACAGGGGGAGAGCATGCCCAAGAGCGTGAGCGGGTTCGAGGTCTTGAGGAAGGCCGAGGTGACTGATGTAAGTTGAGCCCTGGCGCCGCGCGGGGTTTTGATTAGTGTTGGGGACCTTGAACTGACAATTTCTTCACAACAGCTCCAGAAAGTCTACACAGAACAGAAGAAGGAAGTTTACGTGGGTGGGTCAGCAAAGGTCAGCGCCGAGGAGGCTGCGTTTCTGGATGTGGAGGAGCTTGAGCACGTGATTCCCGACATCAAGGAGCTCCTCTCCCCTGTTCCCATCTCTACCGAGATGGAGCTAGAGGCTTCTGAGGACGGGCCTCAGCTCGAGACCCAAGCATCGAGGTCGCCTTCGTCCACAACGCCGGACTTTTGGGAAACCACGTCCAGCGGCGCCGCGCTGTCCAGTCGTGGGTGCGTCCCGCTGCTTATGGACGCCACCCCAAAACAGTTTTCTGCTATTCTTGCAACGCAGATGCACCTGCGGGATCTCGAGATGCTCCACTGTTTCGACGAGACCGAGATCAACAAGATCATAGAGAAGCTGAGGGTCTTCCAGCCCAGCTCCAACCACCCGGAGCTCGTGAGCGCTCTTTCCGAGGGCCTCAAGCAGCAGACTGTGCTTGTTTACAAGGGTCTCGCTACCGGCTTCAGCATGCCCGACAATGCGACCGAGTTTTGGGGCGTGTCCGGGCCATCCGCTGACGAGACAGGTCTCGATATCTTTGTCTCTCGGAGGTGCCCTGGAGATACCACCACCATTCTTCACACCTGGCTGGCGCACCACGGCGTTTCCCGTCTCGAGAGATACGAGGAAGAGTTGCGGCTCGAGCAGGCAAACGACCTCGAGTCTCGGGCTGTTCTGCCCCTGAGCATCACATCCTCCATCGAAGGCGCCACTCCCTCGGAAGGACTCTCGGTGATCCAACGGCTGCACAGCTCCCACGTCCAACACCCATTCGCCCAGGCAATCCAGGACGAGTGCCGCGTCCTCCTTCTCAAACAGACGGCGGCGGCCACTTGGAACGACGCGCACTCGCGGCAGTACCTCGAAGGCATAGCCTCGATGGAGACCCTCCTCCAAAACCGTCTCACCCACTTCGTCCGCCTCGGCGCTGCCGAGTTGCCCCACATGTCTAATCTTCTCCATCTCAACAACATCATCGAAACCATGGTCGACGAAGCTCTGTTCTCGGGGGACATCGATCCTCTCAACCAAATCTGCACCGCCCTGAGCCAGGTCTACGACCCGCTCAACTGCTTCCACGACTGCCAATTCGTCGACATGAATGCCGATCTCCTGGCGCTCATGTACCTCTGCGCGCTCCGGAAATTCGCGCTGGAAGACGTCTACATGGAATCCACGGACCGCTGCCCCCTCTTCTCCCAGCCAGACCAGGCAGCCGTATTTTCCGAACTGTGGGTACTGGGCTCCCAGTGCGAACTGTACTTTTGCATGACCCCTAGAGCCCTGGGCAAGATCATCTACGATCGCCATCGCGCCGCTCTCGCGTCGAACCCTCCCCCGTCGAGCCAGCCCAGCGCCGATGGCGAGGACTCGGATACCGGGGGGCTCATGACCGTCTACGCCAAGCCAGACCCTTCGTCGTCGGGACGAATCCGGGCGACCACCATGGATCCCGAAGGACCTGCCAGGCATGGCTTCAGCCTTTTCAAAGCGGTCCAGGGGATGCGCAAGGCCACTTCCGAGTTTGGCGCCCTCTCCATCTTTTGCTTGCCGGCTATTCTGGATATTATCCTCTTGACCTTCCTCGGCAGGGGACTGTTCATGACGGCCTTTATGGGTGATCAGTTTGTGGCGCCCGCCTGTTATGGATTGCTGATTTCGTTGCTGCTGAGCGCCGGTGTTACCGGGTGGGTCGGCAGCGTTGGCAATTACTATCTGTGCAATGTGAGTTCTATACGCTCTTTGTCTCCCCAATCCTCCTAATTCAGATTAAGAGTAAGGAAGGGGGGGGGGGGTTTGGTTGGTTTTCTGTTTACTAATCTTTGGGCACACACCTTTTTAGTATGCGTACAACAGCATGGTGTTCTTCCATGTTCAGAGGCTCTCGGGAGGGTTCGCCTTGACGCTTTTGGTTGGTGTCGTTGGCACCATCATTTACGGAGTGAAAGCTTCTGTTGGGCCTGCGTTCACCTTTTTTGCGTACTTGGTTCTGATTTCGACGTATCTCAACGTCCTGGGTGAGTAATAAGAAAAAAAAAAAAACAAATGCTAAAATATGTGACGAAGAAATATTTTGCTGACACTCTGATGATTGGGGGGGGCCAGGTATCATGGCGACGATGCATCAGCACGGAAGTCCCTTGACGTCGGGACGTACGGTGCTGTGGCGGACCATTCCGATCTTGTTCATCTCGCCCATCGTCTCGACGTACGTCCCGGGCCATGATCTCAAGATTTACCTCTCGGTCGGCTATGGGTTTCTCACCTTGCTGCTCCTCCAGTATCGCGGCCTCTGCCACGAGTGGATCAACTGGCTGGACAACATCTCCAAATTTACCGACAAAGACATTGTGCAGTGGTACTCGTCAAGACTCGCGAAGGAGAAACGAGCCGAGGAGGGCCCCTCAAGCAGCAGCTCATCCACCAACTCGGTATCCGACGACGCCAACCCCGATGAGCTCAAGAAGGCTGCACTTCAAGCTTTCCGCGCCAGCGTGGCAAGCAACAGCACCAATCTCTCCACCTTCACCCAGGCAGTGAGGACGCCCGACCCGCTCATTCGTCGGGTTGTCAAGAGTCTGCCGTACATCCAGTGGCTTCTCAAGAAGGATGTGGGCGACGAGGCCAAGCCCGCGGAGCTCTTTACCGTCGCCTGGTTCTCCCAGCTCGCCCAGGCCCTCCAGAGACAGCAGCAGATGGCCCAGGGCCTCAAGGAGCACAACATTTTCATGCTTTTCCGATACGCCCGATACGATATCGGCTGCAACGTCGGTCTCTTCATGATCTGCTTGATGGACCGGTGGGTCAGCATCACCATGGCGGCCAATTCCCCCCCGGTCAACAACTTTACGCACTTCACGTCTCGGTATGCTATTTGCTTCGGTATCCTGTATTTCTGTGCGGCCGTCATGACGTTGGATAGCACGCTGCAGCAGTACTGGAAGGCCGGGTACGAGCTGTCGGCCGAGAAGCTGTCGAGCTGCGAGGATGCCGACAAGGTGGCCAAGGAGTGGGAGAGATCCCGCAGAGGCATCTATCGGTCTGCCTTCTTCAAAATCGGAAGGAGGCTGCTCTTTCTGATGGGTTGCACCACCATTGTTCTTTGGAACCTGGTTGAGGAACCTCAGATGGTCCAGATGTATTTTCTCTACATCCTGGGATACACTGCCGTCATCGTGTTCCAGTTCAACCGCTGCTTCACCACCGACACGGGGTCTCACGTCTCGGCCATCTACGTTGCGGCCTTTGCTGGCTACGCCACCGGAGTGACGCTGCATGTGGTTTTCCATGGCAACGGCCTGTTCTTTACTGATGTCATCGCACTCAACGTAGCGGCCATCACTGCGGCGGCCTTGACTTCGATCTGGGCCCTGGTCGACTTTGGCAAGGTGCCGCTGAACGAGGACGGAACCGAAGCCAAGGGCCCCGAGGTTATCGTGCAAGCAAGACTCGGTGCCTCTCCTGCGGGCTTGAGCAAGGCTCGCTGGCACCGCCTGCCCGGCACCATGCTCAACCAGGGTGACAAGATCGGTCTCCCCCTGATGGTGCTCAACTTCCTGCGGTCGAGTTTGGAAAATCCTTCACAGTACTACGATGTATCCCCCTGGTCCCACACGCTGCTCGAGAATGCGCTCGAGCTGTGGGTGCGGGGCAAGGTCCACGTCAACATGTCGTCGCGATCCGACTTTATCGATCACGGCCTGGAGGATGCCGTGTCCATCGCCCGATATGTCGACGGCCATCTGTACATCACGATCGGCTTTCTCGCCGAGATGGATATGGAGAGCATCTCGTGGCAACTCGTATCGGCCCGGGCTATCGCCGAGGCCATCATGCACCACGTCGCCCGCGCGGTTTTCGGCTTGGATTCCCGCCAGGCCATCCACGCCGAGCACCTGCTGCATGGCACCGACGGCCTGTCGAAGCGAATCGAGCTCCAGCTCGCGGGCGAAGATCACTTCGGCATGCTGGTGCTCAGGGACGAGGCGCGGCAGCAGTTGTCCAAGCTGATCTGCCTCGACACCAACGTCGATGCCGAGTGGCATCTCCTCCCGCCCTCGGTTCGTATGGCAATCTTCCAGCTGATGTCGGGCGAGGTGCCGATTGCGTCCCAAGAGGTCTGCGAGTGGATGGCCGCCAGGTCCGTCGACGTCGTCGCCATCAACTTCCACATTGCCATTTGGCACATAGTTCGGGAGAAGGTCGAGGAGCGCCTGTCGCTCACTTCGGCATCCTACCTCCGCGACCTCCCCGAGAGCGAGGACGGACCCCGGGAGCTCACCAGTTTGTATGCGAGACCAACATTCTTGGTGTGGCTCATTCTCGCCCTGCTTCATTTCCCGCTGAACCTGACCAAGTGGGTCGGCATCATCTCCGGCGGCGGCTCCAACGTCGAGAGGGAGCTGTGGTTCAACCTTCGACATCACGCCTGGATCCGGCCGATCATCATGTACCTGGCCAATCTCGTGTGGAGGGTGTGCTGGCGGGTCAAGAACGCCGTGACCTCCCTCCTCCTGATCTATCGCCACGCCGCCCTGGTGAACATCTCTCGGCTCGCCAAGAAGGGCGCATCCCGAACGCTCGTCAAGGATCGCGTGGCTGTCGAGTTCCGCCGGAAGCAGGTTACCGGTTTTGCATCCCCCAGCGACCAGACCAAAACGTCCTTCTGCCTGGACATGTTTGACGGGACGCACACCACGCGCCCGACAACCGGCACACCGCTCGCCACTGCCATGTACGATGACAGCTACCGCCTCATGAGCCGTCGGGACTTCACAAAGGACAGCGATTATTCCACAGTCTACAGGTACGCCGACAACAGCAAGGCTCGCTATCCCACCTGCAAGATCGTCATCACCAAGGATTTCACCAAGCAGTGCTTCTACGACAAGAGAGGCAGAGTCGTCCACGGCACCATGACCTTCGGCGACAGCCTCAAGTACTCGTTCCAGTACTTCTACAAGTCGAGCCCCAAGAACAGCCACGAAGTGCTCAAGGCCGAGTTCAAGAAGTCCATCCCCGCCTCCACCGACAGCATGACCGTCTACTGGGGCACTCCGCTTCGCGAGGCCCTCTCCGAGAAGCTCAACTGGGTGCCTTCGGACCGCGTGTGCAGAGTCGACAGGGTTGTTGACGGCAAGAGGTACATCACCACCAGCGATTATCAGCACCGTCGCGACCCCGTCATGATGACTGTCGTCGAGGAGAACGGGCTGAACGGCACGCGGGCGGCGGTTGCCAAGCCGCCTCGGGTATTCGACCAGGAGGATCTGTTCCTGCAGCGGCCATCGGACGCGTCCTTTGAGATTGACGATCTCCTCATCCAGCACCGGCAGGATCACGTCCGACGGCTGGCCAAGTTCTGCGGCAAGAAGCTGACCTGGACTTCGCTGATCAACCCTTCTGCTTGGCTGTACCGGCGCAAGAAGGTTGTCTACCGCTCCGTTCCTACCTGGTGGCTGCGCACGGAGCTGTGGGACCACTGGCGCAAGAGCGGCGCTCTCGATGCCATTGCCGCCTGCTGGATGGACGAGCTGATCTTGCGGGAGGAGCCCCTGCTCAAGAAGTACTGGAGCGCGCGCAACGCCGGCCAGCTCGCCAAGGCAAAGGCGGCGCTCGACTCGAGCATCGAGCAGATCGTCTCGGCCATCGAGATTGAAAAGGACGTTTCCGAGGTCTGCCTCTTGCCGATCAAGTCTTCAGATCTCTACGCCATGGGCTTGGGGAGAGACGCAAACCAGTTGACCATGCGCCCCGCCGACTGCTTCAAGGACACCGACGAGAGAATCTCGGTCATCTTCAACGACATTGGATGCTGGCCCGACTCGCCCGGCGGCGTCTCCAACTGCCGCCGCGACTTGGTCAACGGGCACAGCACCATTCGCAACCACGTCTTGGCCGAGTCGGCCAACGAGTACGGCATCCCCCGTTTCCAGGTCGAGAAGAGCGTGCAGTCCCTCAAGCTGCTGCCGCTCTGGGGCCTGGACGGGAGGTCACCCAACCACGGCGTCATCGACAACCTCCTCGAGTCCGAGGTGGACGCCAAGATTGCCGCCACCGACATCAACCAGGACGTCGCCCGCACGTTCGTGCCGCTCCTCAAGCTGTTCGTCAAGGGCGCGCGCTCCCGCCACATCAGCCGCCGGGACATGATCAAGTACAGCAACGCCGTGCTCGGCATGTTCAAGTTCTTTGAGCACAAGGACTACAACGAGACGTGGAAATCCAAGGAGGTCTTTTCCGGCTGGATCCAAGCGTGGCTCACCTGCCACGACGACCCCGACATCGCGAACCCGGCCCAGTACTTTGAGCTCGAGAAGCCGTCCATGACCGACTTCCGCACCGCAATCGAGATTTTCTGCTCCTACTTCTTCATCTTCTCGGTCCAGACGCCCGAGAACTGCCCCAAGGTCTTCCAGAGCACGCACCACGGCATCAGCAGCCTGTTCGGCATGCTCCTCAAGTACCGCCGCGGCGCCACCTTTGGAATCTGGGACCACGCCATCCTCTGGCGCGAGTGCTGCCTCAACATCAGCCCCGCCCAGTCCAACCTCTCCCTCCCCGTGCAGTCGATGCTCCTCTCGGGCATCAGCCTGGCCATGAAGCTCGCCTACTTCCACGCCGACGTCGTGCTCCCCTGCACGCCCGTCTTCAACCCCGTCTGGGAGGAGGACCTGGGAACCGACAACAACCGGCTGTCGCACAGGAAGCACTTTGCCCGCAAGATCGACCCCATCGTCAACGGCGTCTCCAACATGGACGCCTTCAAGCCCGTCGAGCAGGTCGGCACCTCGACCCCGACGGTGGTCATGCTGTCCAACGTGCAGTTCATCAAGGACATCAAGACGGCCATCCTGGCGGCCGACGTCATCGTCAACCGGTTCGGCTTCACCGACTACCAGCTCCTCGTCTACGGCGCCCGCGACCGCGAGCCCTCGTACGACATTGACATGTCCCGCCTGATCGAGTCGTGCAACCTCACCAACCACGTCATCCTCAAGGGCTTCGGGAGGCCCGCCGAGGCCCTCAAGGACGCCTGGCTGTTTATGAACTCGTCCCTGTCCGAGGGCCTCCCCTTGGCCATCGCCGAGGCCGCCCTGGCCGGAGTGCCCATCGTCGCCACGGCCGTGGGCGCCACGGCGCTCGTGCTGACCAACCCCGACGACCCGGCCGTCCGTTACGGCGAGGTTGTCCCGCCCAACGACCCCACCGCCCTGGCCCGCGCCCAGGTCGCCATGCTCGCCATGGCCGGGCCCTGGGCAAAGTACGCCGGCGACGTCGACAAGCGCGGCTCGGTCCCGCCGCACCTGCTCATGCCCGACAACCTGACGCCGACCGACGTCAAGTTCCTGAGGAAGCGCATGGACGACAAGAGCGAGGACCGGCGCAGGCTCGGCATGCTCGGCCGCGACATGGTCCTCCGGGGCTTCCACGGCAAGCGCTACCTGAGGGAGCACGAGCAGATGTACTGGATCCAGTGGCACCAGGCCGGCATCAGGAAGCGCATCGCCAGCTTGGTCCCGTCGAGGAGGAAAGGCTGGAACGGCGTCATCTGGGACGAGACGGGCGAGCGGAGGGACCAGGCCATGATTGATGCCCAAAATCGCAACAGCGTCGGCGGCTCGGCGACCGGGAGCTCAAGGTCCCTGGGCAGGAAGAGGAGCGTGAGGTGGCAGGATTTTACTTCGCGGCGCGAGGTCGAGGAGAAGAAGCCGCGTGGCCCAAAGAGGTTGAGTAAGAGATATTCAGGCGACCCCTCACTTCGAGAAATTACAGAGTCCGTGGTTGAGGTTGTATAAGGAGGGGTCGAGGGGAGGTGGTTGGCCATGTCATAAAAAAAAAGTTGATTTTGTTTTAAGACCTCTTTTTTTTTTTTTTTTTTTTTTTTTTTATCTTTCTACTACATGTTTTATTATTTAATACCTAGGCATATATGGCCTCTAGGCGGACGCCGGAAGAAGAGAAAAAGAAATGGTAATGGATAATGAGTGAATGAGTTCCAAAACTATCTACCTATCTACTAGTTATCTATCTACCTATCTACGAGTTATGAGCTATGACAAAAAAAACCGTAAACATGAACCAGGCCCGGATGTGTCTTTTCACCTCAGCACCAGCAGCTGATGCACCATCACTTCTTCCCCACGCCCACCCCAACATCCAGCGCCTGGCCCACAAAATACGGGTGTCGCATCTCGGCTCAGTACACTCTTCCTATTTCTGTGACGCGATCTCACCATCAAGCGGCTGACATCCGGGGCGAGTGATCGCCCCGTTCCCCTCTTTTGAAACCTCCTCCCCGCGCCCCCCCTTTTTTTCCTGGAAGCCACTTTGCGTAACCGCTTTTCCCTTTGGTCCAGCCTTACAGTGGCCCCATTAAAAAAGGGGGGATGTGTGTATTTGTTGTTGGGGGGGGGGGGGGTAGGGGATGGAGAGGGATGACCCCGAGGATTTCCTCCGAGGGCCGCCCGGGACCGACATTCGGCCCTCGGAGGAAATCCTCGGGGTCATCCGTCTCCATCGGGGAACTGTCATTAGGGGGGGCAACCAGGTGAAAGATGCAACCTTCTGGTGAGATCGCGCACAGCAATAGGAAGAGCCCTGAGCAGAGACGCGACGGTTGCCCCCCAACCAAAAGAAAAAAAAGCAAACAAAAAAAAATAAAAAAAATCCAAATTCGCTTGCTTCCAGTTGACTCTAAAATACCCGATTGTTACCGCCAATACTTTGTTGCAAGTTACCTTTCCGATTGAGCACGTTTACTTGTCGTTGCTGTGTTACTGAGCGAACCGTGTTTGATTCTAAAATGCTTTTGCATGTTGTCCTTTCGTCCGAATGACTTCTCACATTCTGGGCAGTCCCAAAGTGCGCCGTGTCGATGGACTAATGAGTGTCGATCACGCCACGAGCGGCACTCGAAAGATTTCAAGCATCCCGGAACGTCGCATATGTGTTTCTTTTCTCTCTTACGTCGACGATGTTGTCTGGCCACTCGTTAGCTTCAGCCTTATAATTCACTACCAGCCACGCAGACTAACTTTGGCTTTTTCCCTGGAGGATGGCCACGACCGCAATCTTGATGGTTGTATGGGAATGCATCAGGCAAAGTCTCAACAGCATTCCAGCCCATAGTGTTGCGATTGTTTTCGGACGGCGATGCTGCCGGGCTTGTGGCTGTCATCCTTGGGCTGGAGTTTTGCGACGTTGGCGATGGAGTTTGTCCCGCTGAAGGGCCACCGAAGCCGGACGAAAGCTCTGGACCAGGATGAACTAATGCTGAAGCGAAGCGGGGATCTGACTCATAGCCCATGGAGGTACAGCCGTGGTTATTAGACATGCCAGTGCCAATGTCGTAAATGTTGTTTGGGGTGATCGGGGCCTCCTGTTGTCCTTGGAGTGAGCCTAAGAGGTTGGGGGGCATCTCATCGAGCGATAAATTATCAGTTGGAAAATGGCGAAACCCAAACATGTCGTCGCCTGTAGAGAAATGCGGAAGAACCAAGCTGTTGCAATTCCATGTGGAATCCAGCCCGGAGGCCAGAACGCCATACTGGGACTGGGAATCAATCCCAAGGGATTGCGGATCAGGTGCGATAGCCGATGTCAAGGGGCTCGTCTCCGATGCCTGGAGTGCGGCGGTCGTCAAGGATATTGTAGAAAAGTTGGGCAACAAATGCCCAATTGGTTGCTCAATCAGCTGCTCACTCGGGTGTAAATAACTTGCAACGACAAAAGGAAATCCTCCACCAAATCCTGGTCCTCCTCTTATAACCTCATTACCATTATCCCAGATTTCCTCCCCTGCAAAGCCATCAGTGAAATGGAATCCGTGGTGGTCCGGGCAATTGGGAACCGTCTCTTGGAAATCCGAGGGCCCGGGTACCGGGATTCCCAAAGAGTCTGTCCGCCAATTGCCGGCACCAGCAAGAGATTCATTGTGATAACTATGACATTGCTGCGAAATACGCCGGTGACGGCGGGGCCTTGATGCCCCCCGCCAGGGCGACCGTGTTGATCAAGGGTTGAAGCGCGAGCTTGGTAGAAGTTAGCATGGACCGAGATGGCGAGGTTTGGAGAAGAAAAAGGAATGACAACGCACCCGGCCTGCGGAGGTCCCGACTCTGATGAACCAGACAGAGCTGGCCTGTTGGAGTTGTGTTTGAGAGAGATAACACAGTCCAGAGTTGGCGGAACGTCTCGGATCTAAATACAAAGATCTTCTTCAGGACGCCCAGACTCTGCCGCATGTGCTGCATGTGCTGCCTCCACGATGAGAAGATCGATTGGCTGCGGCAGTCATGCACAGTTGCTGCCTCCAGATCTGTTGGTCCAATCGCGGCATCCGCCAGAGCTGCCTCCTCGAACCTGCCGCCTTTGGGCTTGCATATTCTCCACCTTTTTTGACAGATGGGGAAGGGGCTCAAGAGGGGCCAGGGGAGGTATGATCAGATTATCGGCACGGAAGGAGCGAGCCACGGTTGGAGGCAGCATCCCGAACCTTCATTGCCCAATTCAAAGCCGAGAAGGAGCGGTTCGCGAGCCATTCTCCAACAAAAAAAAAAAAAAAAAAGGTTTACATTATTGCCCAATCCAGAATTGGCGGACAGAGCACATGAACAGAGCGTTGGTGGAGTGGCCCAGCCGAACCCCGAAAAATAATCATGACGTCATTCCCAATTCGTCGCCCTCTTGACCACATGTTTGAATGTAAAGATACGTGGAGTTCCATGCCGATCTTGGAATTGGAGTAACAGATGTCGGCGTCATATTCTGTCAGGGACAGCATCATAGCCACCTATAAAACACCGCTTTTAACGCCTTTTGCTTATCAAAATTTGCATACCCACAACAACAACAAACACACACAAACAAGCAACGCAGGACATACACACTTATCAATCAACTATCAACATGTCACCTACCAGATCACTCGCATCGCTTTCCGTGCTCCGCCACGCGTCGAGAAGACTTCCATCGGCCATTCCCGCGAGACAGGTCCGATTCGTCAACACGCAAGGAGAAGAACTCGGAGGTGTGCAGGGTTCAGAACCTCCCAGTCCTCAGAAGAACCCGGTCAATTGGTAAATATCTCCAGCGCCCGCACACAGTTGTAGCGAGCGCCCACAACTAACAACAAATGTTTCGTCTTTAGGAGAGCGGGAACCATTACGGCAGTTGGCGTCACAGTAGCGAGTCTAGTAATGTGGCGCATGAAGGCAAACGAAAGCGACAAAAAATAGGCATGGCATTGTGGGTGAGATCAAGAGAAGGAAACGAGCGGAAGAGAAGTCCATAATTGTCAACCGCACTCCTAATAACTAAATAAAAGATCCAAAAAAATTGGAAACATCAAATGCAATCTCTCTCTCTGCCTGCCTGCCTACCCTACACCCTATGCCTCGCTACCGACTCCTATTTTCAAGCATTTTACTGTTTTCAAGACTTTTACTGCTTCTTCTTGCAACCCGGCCAGGTTTAGTCCGAGATTTCCCAGTCGACCTATACACGGTAGTAGTCCCACGTTTTTCTGTGAGATCCATATCCTCAGGCAAGGAGGTCAAATCTCCATGCAACCAAATCTAAACAGACATAAAGAAGAAAAGAAAATGTCAGTTAACATATCCACAATGGTTTTACGACACAATTAAGCGAACCAAAAAAAAAAAAAAAAAAAAAAACTTAAAAAACTTACAAGAGCAAGATAATCAATACGAGCACCAGATTCCCTAACAGAATCCTCTGGCGGTAAAGTCCCTGCTTTCCCACGCAAAGCGGGAGGGCATATACCGGTCTCGTCCCTCCTGTAGATGCAGAACCGCGGGCCCTGAGCGGCTCTCACCTCCGTCACCCCTTTTAACCTGCTCAAAAATCCCTGTTGTACCACTTTCCGACAGTAACTGTGCTCATCCGAGCCCGCTTTTATTTTGTTGGTATCATCATCATCACCATCACCACCCCCGTCCCGTTGCCGTTCCTTCTCCCGCTCCCTTTCCCACTGAACAAGGATCAACGCGTCCTGCCGTTCACGGTTGTCGCAAAATTCCGAGTCGGAATTCTCATCGCGCTCAAGATGATCATACTCATCATCATCAACAGCAACCCGCGTCCAAAACTCGGTCTCGAACCTCGCCCAGGCGAATATGGTTTCTTTCCGGCTTGGAAGCAAAGCGCTGGCGAGCGGGACGGACCACAACTCGCAACCGGGGTCGTGGAGCCAACTTAGGTTGTCTGTTCGGTACACGGCGAGGTATGGAAGCGGGGAGCGTGCCAGTGATGAATCTTGAGACTGAGGAAGCTGAGAAAGCTGGTCGGCCGGCGGGGTTGAAGGGTCGGCGTCGGCGACGGCGCCGGCGCCCTGGCCGAATTGAACCTCGTGAGGCCGCTCGCGATGATGATGATGATGATACCTCGCCGCCCAGCTGATCTCGGGAGTGGAGAGGACGTCGGGGATGTGGATCTCGTCGTACCACTTGTCAAAGGTTTCGGGGGTCAGGGAGGTCGAGGTGATGCCGGACTTGACTAGGATGATTCCGGGGTTTGGCTCGCGGGGCTCGGGAGGCATGATGGGTTACTATGGAAAGTATTTTTTAAACTAAAAGTTCCTGTATGAAAATAATGAAATTTGAGGTAGGGAAGTTGGTTGAGAAAAAAAAAAAAAAAGGGGGGGGGGGGGCGGGGTGGGGCTGTAGATTAATATGATGGGTAAGTGTTCATTCATTATGAGTGAGGATGATGATTTTCACTGGCCCGTTCGGGTTTCGCCAGTTGTCATGTCCGAGGAGTGAGGGGTAGGTTGTGTGACCATGGGTATCATAGGTACCCATGGTATGCGGTTAGAAGTGGGAAAAGTAAATACTTCTTAAAAAAGGGGTGTCAACAAATTGCCTTTTTTGATTTAGCTTTGGGGGGATACCTTGAATGACCCTTTGCACGCACTAACAAAGACGAGCAGTGGGTGCGTTATCTTACCATGCACACCCTTCTTTGTTTGCAAACCCCGGAAGCGTCCATCAATTTTTTGTTTGTTTGAGCCCGAAGTCGAACCTGCTTGCCTTTGTGTTCTAGAAAATCTCCAAAATGTTTATTTGCCCAACGCGAACAAATGATCCATCGGAACTAAAGAGAAATACTCTCACTTTCAGTCACTTTTTTTTTTTTTTTTTTTGGTTTCTCTCTTTTACTTCTTTTCTTGATTCTGTTTTTATCAAGATCAACATAACAAACTACCTCCCCTACCAAAAAAATAAAAAAAAAGTAAAAGGAAAAATACCTAGGAAATGAATCATGGCCAACATAAACGTGGCTGCTGCGGTACCGCCTCAGCCGACCCAGGAGGAACGAAACAGATACACTGCTTATTTCGATCACTGGCGGAAGAGGGGAGACAGCAACTTCCACTTCAACTTTGAGGATCTCGACCAGGCCGGCATCCAGGTCCTCCCCGAGCACCACCATCCCCGCCCGGGCCAATACCAGGGGCCCCCAAACCCGGAAATTGTCACGGCCAATGACGACCTGTTTATATTCAACCAGCCGCAGGTGAGGACGTTCCTGCCGGGCAACGCGCCAGCTCATTTTACCAACCACCCCACGGCGCCCGAGAGGGTCGAGGCCGTGACAAGGCTCCTGGCCAAGAGCCTGTCCGGCCTGAAGCTCGAAAAGGTGCTCGGGTGGGGCGGCAACGGGATCGCGTGCCTCTTCTCGTGCGACCTCGACTCGGGCGCCGGCAAGGACTACTTTGTCACCAAGACCTTTCTGCGGGCCAGGACCGCCTTTGAGGTGGCGACCTTGGAGGAGGAGAAGGTAATGACGGCCAACTTTGAGGGGGCCCTGCACGCAGTGCAGCTCAAAGATCTCAGCGATGCCAAATGGATTCAGCCGAGCGGAAGAACCCAGAGGGCAGAGCGCCGTGCGGCCGAACGCGAGGCGAGATTCCAAGCAGCGGCAGCGGCAGCGGCAGCAGCAGCGCCAGGCCCCGGTGGGAACGGAACAGTCGTTGCTGCTGGACAGCCGCAGCAGGGAACTCCAGCTCCGGCCGCGGCGCCGATCCTGAAGAGACGGGCGACGGACGCCGCCGGAAAAGTTGGGCCCCTGGCGAAGAAGCGCGTCAGGTTCGCAGCGCCGCCGGGCTCGCGGAACGCGCTCGGAAACCGGGCGCAGATTGTTCAAGTTTCGCCGGCGACCGCGGGGCCCCAGGGGGAAGAAAGAAACATCACGGCTATTCCCGACTCGGGCAGTCCTGAGAGACAGCCTGAAGTTCAGAGTGGAAGACTCCGAGTCGGAGATGATGATCTCCCGGTCGGCCCGTCCCGGCCCGCCGCCCTGCTGGACCGCCGCCGCGCCAGTTCGCCGGGAAACAACACGCAAGCGGGACTCGGAACTGCTGCTGTACTGGCAAAGATGGCTGGCGATTCGGGCCGAGCTATGCCGCCGCCGCCGCTGCCGCCGCCGAATAGGGGCTCCGCTCGTGCAAGACAGCCACCGCCCCCTGCCTTCTCCAATTCCAATCCTGCCCCGGGCCGTGGGATCCTGGAACAGCTAACCAACCACAGGGCTCCTACTAGCTACAAAGTCCCTCGGATAAGGGTGATCACTCGTGGTCCTACGAGTAGCGGAGCTGGTGGAGCAGGAGGGAGTGGTCCTGTAGGAGGAGGAAGGGGGAGCGGGGGTTCTTCAGGAGGTAGCGGAAGCGGAGGTGGTGGTTCTCCAGGAGGAGGAAGGGGGAGCGGTGGCTCTCCGGGCGGTGGTGCAGGTGGAGGCGGTGGCGGTGGTCCTGGTGGTGATCCTCCGGGTGGTCCTCCGGGAGGTGGTGGAGGAGGAGGAGGCGGTGGTGGAGGCGGAGGTGGTGGTCCTCCAGGTGGTGGTGGTGGTGGAGGAGGAGGCGGCGGCGGCGGCGGTGACCCTCAAGGCCCGGATATCTTCCTGGGGCCGTCACAAAACTTCTTCCGCACAACCGAGAGGAATCTCCCACAACAGAACCTGCGTCCGAGAGGAATAATGATTATGGAACACCTGAGAAATGGGAATCTGAACCAGATCTTATGGGAAGCGCAAGACAAGGCATTGCTCATCCCAAGCCGAGTCCTGTGGCTTGCATTTAGCTGCCGTAAGTGTTTGTCGACCTCTAACCGCCCGGCCCTCGGAAAGTTTCTCACAGCTCGTGCGCTAACGTGCCCAACCGCGATACAGTGGTAAAGGGCCTGATCGCAATGGAATATCCCCCGAAGCGGTGGCACAAGGATCATGAAAGTTTCAGCAGTTCGCGCACATGGAGCGAGCGCATGCCGGAATATGGGCCTGTACCACCGATTGGGTCCAGGATGGTCCATTGCGACCTGGACCCCTCAAACAGTAAGCAAGCAGAAACGAGCCACATTCTTTTCTTATTGGTCGCCCTTGACTCGCCAGCTAATTTTCTCAGTTTTTGTTGGCGATCTGAACGTTGGACCGCTGTCCGATAACCATAGCTTGTTCCCTATCTTGAAGATTGGGGACTTTGGGACTATGGAAGAATGGCTCAACGATGGTTTTCGAGATCCGTAAGTGCCCGCCCACCTCCATACCTACCTACCTAGGTACCTACTGTGTGCTGACCAGAGACATTAAACGCCCTCAGCGAGAAGATGTGGCTATCCCGAGGCGCGGGAAAGGCCGGCAATATGACGCCCGAGCATTTTAGTCAAGAGTGGGACTGGATTGTAGGGGCTCCCCGCGATTCGAACGCAAGTCACCAAACAGCAGGCAATTTCTCGTGGAAAACCAACCTTTATCAGGTCGCTACTAGCATGTGCAGTCTAATCACCCAGTTCAAAATCCAGCGGCCGCCCGTCCCGGCCCGCGTACGTCTGCCTGACATTCTCGCGTATGGGCCGGGGACTAGAAGAATAAAAGAGGGCTGGACGTACGGAAGGTATCTCCTGGACGAAGACGTACCGTGGAAGCACGTCGATATGGAACTCCGTGTAATCATCGCCTTTTGCATGTTCGATGTACCGCGCCAGCGCCCAAGTCTTCATTCGCTATACCATTACACACAGCAAAGACTAAGACGGTACCAGCAAGAAAGCGATGATTTTGGCCCTGACCCGGATAACTGGGAAGCTTTGCCGGATTTTCCGCTGGAATGGTCCGATGAGCCTTGGAATGACCAGCCGGTTTTCACGGATGCAAAGACACTGGCATGGACCCGCAGGCTGCTCTACGATCCTCCTCCTCCTCCTCCTCCTCCTCCTCCGCCCCCGGCAAGAGGGCGGGGGGGCCGAGGAGGTCGGGGGCGCGGAGGAGGAGGACATGGGGGGCGAGGAGGACGGGGAGGAGGTGCAGTACGGGGAGGACGAGGGCGCGGAGGGCGCGGAGGACGGGGAAGAGGTGGATGAGGGCGGGCCGGATCGTGATTTCAAGAGGGGATAGAGAGGCGAGAAGTGGAAACGGCTGATGAGTTTGAAGTAGTTTTCTATAAAAGCTTGGTTTGTGAAACTTAGTATCGATAGCTGTAAGGCACAATCTGTCCCTCCGTGATCCTGTTTTTTTTTTTTGGGGGGGGGGGGGTTTCCCCTCTAACATGATCTCCGGTGGGGGTAACCGAAGTAGAGAAGGTACCACAGGTAGGAAGATAGATACCTGTAGGCAGGTACCTCCCTTTCCTACCCACCCTGATTTACCATCACTTCTTCTTTCCAGGCCTTGCCCTGTTCGACAATTTCGA
The DNA here is from genome assembly GCA_033576145.1 of Cladorrhinum samala. Classification (NCBI taxonomy): domain Eukaryota; kingdom Fungi; phylum Ascomycota; class Sordariomycetes; order Sordariales; family Podosporaceae; genus Cladorrhinum; species Cladorrhinum samala. The sequence continues at coordinate 33,173 of MU865005.1, read as the reverse complement.
ACTGAACATCGACCAGGATGACCGGGTTGGCTACGCAAAGCTCTCGGCACCATTGCTCCGAAATCTGAACGCTAATTTTGACCAGGACCCTGTCTTTAGATTGGGGGAACCTTGAATGCCACGCCGTCTGCGCCGTCCCCGTCTCCCCAATTCCCTGAATTGCTATGACCCCCAGTCGTCCGGTGACTGTCTCACTCTTCGCGGGCGACGTAGGAACTGCTCGTGTCTCGACCGTGCCCGTCTCGATTACCAGAGTTTGATCCTCAATCTTAGTTCCATCAAGGACACCCCACACAACGGTTTCTGCTTGGCGGTTACTTTCAAACCGAGTATTATCCAGTTGCACCTCCATCAGCATCACAGTCTCCAGTTTCAAATCGCTCAGGTTTCCAAGATATACATGCGGCTTGCCGATATTCCAGCGGTGGCAAGTCACAAAGAAGTCAACGGGGATGAACGTCTGCGGTGTCTTGTCGAGACGGCCATGGATGAAGAACCCCCCCCAGCTCGTGCTATTGCTATTGGAGCAAAAGAACACCTGATCGTGGAGATCCCAATGACTCCTGGGCATTGGCTTGGCTTGACGCATTGAGAAAGACTTATCCCACCGGAATTTAAGGACTCTATGCCTGTTTCCCAGCACCGGATCAGTTGGGTGGAAAGGAAAGCGCGGAGGTAAAGAGGTCGCTAGGTGCAGTGATTCGATAAATACTCCGGAAATATCCAGTGATCGCTGATTCTCATGGTTCTCCCCGAGAGGAGGAATCAAGCCTGTCTGGTACCTAGCATATCGGCCACCGCTGATTTTCCTCAACGCGACTCCAATTTCCATGTTGCCTTTTCGGCAACGGACCTCCAAGATGCAGAGGTATGCGGGATTTGTGTTTTCTGGTATGTGGATCAGACCCGCCGTTAGTTGGACGCCCCGGCTGCTGATTACGGGATCACGGTATATTGTGTCTTCCAATTCCGTCTTGACGTCTCCGCAGTCCCGGAACTGACGTGCAGAATCTGCAAGGACTGGCGCGTACTCACGAAACCCTGACGCGGCATCGTCAACCCAGACAAAAATGCTCATGTCTGCTTGCTTTCGCAAAATCTCTTCCTGCAGCCGAACAAATGCCGCCTCTTTTTCTCCATACCTCAACGACATGTTTACGTTGAAGATCCCCATCAGGCAATAAGCCGCATCCTCGATTCTTGTGGTGATCCTTCTCGCCGCCCATGACATCCTGCACGCTACCGAAAAATATGACGGCGCCGCTTCGTTTTTTAGCAGTGACTCTGGGATACCAGTGATCTCGAATATCAACTTGGACAACTCCTGCTTGTTACCACGCTCGTTCCACTCCTGATCGAAGAATACCACATCCTTTGGAGCGATCAATTCCTGAAGCGTCCACCCGCGAGTGAACCAACGGCACTTGGACAGCGAGTCTGATAACTCTGAGTTTGAGGGGAGGTCGGATAGGTATACATAACAGACTTCGGCCTCGACATACCATGCGTACATGGAGTTGATTGCCTCGGCAAGCTCTGCGCTGCTCGTCTTGTCGATGCAGCACGTGTCGACCCATGCATGAGTGAGGTTATCACGCGAAAGGGCCAACTCGCAGGTTCGTTGAGTCTTGTGGAAACCTATTTTGGCGTGCGTGTTGGGGAATGGGTTTTGTAGCTCTTGGAGCGTGAGCTCTTCTGTCTTCGCCAGCCAGGTGTGGGACAAAATGGCATAGGCGGGCCTGTCAGAGTCGAAATACTCTTCTGTTTTGATGTGAAGGGACGTGAGGGGGTCGTCCGGTGTTGCGGGGATGGCGGTAAGGAGGCGCATCTTTGAAGAGATGAGGCGGGTTATTTGCTTCAATGTCGGGGTCTCTCTCTAGGGGTGTTGTAACACAATTACTTTACACCTCTTCATCGGCAGCTGAATCGCCAAAAGATTGAAGGGGGATATGAGGCGCTCAGGTCACCATTGGGAGAATACCTAGGTATGCAAGGCATCAAAGACCCTCTCTTTTGCTCCCAATCGATATCCGGCGCTTAGCGGCTTGGTATGCAGGCCCCCCTGAAATCCAGATCCACGGAGAGTCTGTCTTGTTTCCATTGGTCGGTTTGGTTACATTGCTGTGGTTATAGTGGTTCTTGGGGCCGTTCGGATCATGGGTACCTACTGTGCATTAGCAACCACAAGAACACAGAAATCCGGAGTTGCCTGGGTAGGTATATTTGTCTTGGTTTCAATGTAATCCAAATTTATCTGAAGAAACCCTCCAGAGCCCGGATTGAAATGGTCGCTAACACATCAATAATGAAGATTCATAGCGGCAGTTCCAGGATGAAGTGTAACTGTCCATCTCTAAAAATGGCGGGCCCGAGTCGGGAAATTCAAATCCGTAGTGTCTTGAAAATGAATGTTTTAATCCCTGAGTGGTAAATAAGTTTTGACCTATGTCTCTGTCTCTCAGCTCCATCGAGTCCGCAAGCGAAATTGCTGACGAACTTTCTTGGACATTGATTCTTTCAAAGTCCAGGTCATGCAGACTTTGTTAATCATGGCCGGCAATCCCAGAAGTCTCAACAGGTCGTGGGAGGGGGATGTGAGACGAAAAAAAAAAAAAGAAAAGAAAAGAAAAGAAAAAAAAACAACTACAACCCGCCCGCTCGCCCAGTGTTCCGAATCTTGCCACCGGCAGGTATGTGCAAACCTATTCAAGAACCCCTGCCGGTCCGAGGTTCATCCCACTGAGCCAGCGGAAGGTATTGCGGTTGTTGAACTTGCACTTTAGGAACGGGAACCATATACCACTGCCATGAGACTTTTTTTTAGATCGACAACACGGAAAGGCAGGCATTCCATGTTCTAGACATCAGTGTCATCTTCAAGTTTCTGGTCATTAACTGCCTACATAGGTAAATACCCAAGGAACCGCGGTAGCGTTATGGAAAAGGAGAATGGAGTAACTGGGCTACTTCAAGAGAAGCGTTTGAAAGTATCAAGCAAAAAAGCCACTCACACAATGTAGCTAGGGCTTCAAGATAGGAAAGTATATGCCTACGAAGATGGTCAGGAATCACAAGGAAAATTCTGCACTTTTTATGTGAGGTTTGGAGATACATCATCTCAATGCTGCAATTATTTCAAGAAGAGAGAGTCTATCAAGAGAGCATCATTGTTGCCAGTAAAAGAACTCTGCCCATCGGCAGATCGCCTGAAAGGGAAGGTATCACGGGATGAGAGGTGCAGTATATGGTTAAAAGTACGCGTCAAGCATCTGCATGTGTTATAATTAACCGGAGCTAGACCTGGATGTCACCGCAGAAGCAATCCCGGGTCGCATTCCAGATATCAATCCACCACCCTGGTCCAATTACAGAATTGCCCGCGCAGGTCAGAGCTCTCGGGCCAGAGTCCGAACTACATAGATGACGGGGTTCGGCAGCTGGAGGTGGCATCTGATGAGGGGCTGGGTCGGAAAAGTAGGTAAATAGGTAGTCAAATGTAAACCAAGCTCATCTGCAAAATGAAGCATATATGCCCCGGGGCTTGGCCTAAAGTTTTATCATTCAAAGATCATTTCACTTGGCTGTTAGTATCATCTCAAAGTTGGCAAGACAAGATGTGGTCCCCAATCGGCTTCCTCTTAAGCCTATCCCTTCTTCTCACCCCGGGACTAGCCAGCTCCCCGCCCAAGACTGGAAACAACCTCAATCTCACAATCAAGGCCACCACGGGAATCTACACGGGCCTCATCGACCCCGAGACTCCCAACGTCCGTCAGTTCCGCAGCATAGCCTACGCAGAACCGCCGGTGGGAAAACGTCGATGGCTTCCCCCCTTGCCCGTGGGGCCCTCCCTCCACCACTCTTACACTTACCGTTTCCCGCCTTCCTGCCCTCAGTACCTATCCCGCAACCTGACGGTCTGGAACTCAAACATCACAGACTTTGCCATCAACTCCTACGGCCAATCCCTCACCTCGGGGCTCATCGCGCAATCCTCCTCGGAGGACTGCCTGTACCTCGCCGTCTGGACGCCCGCCAACGCAACCAAATCCTCCAACCTCCCAGTCGCGCTCTTCCTGCCAGGAGGTGATTTCGTCGGAGGCGGCGTGGACGTCTCCTACCAGAAACCCGCGCCATGGGTCCAGCGAACCCAGTCCCACATCGTGGTGACGGCCAACTACCGCGTCAACATCGCCGGGTTTCCCTGGGCCGCGGGGCTGGAAGAGCAAAACGTCGGCATCATGGACCAGCGGGCCGCGCTGGAATGGGTGTACGCCAACATTGAACCCTTCGGCGGGGACCAGTCCCGCATCACGCTCTGGGGCCACTCGGCGGGCGGCGTGGCGGTCGACATCGTCTCGCACGCCTACTGGGACGACCCGCTGGCCGCGGGGCTGTTCATGCAGTCCGGCACGGCCATGGTCAACATCAGCTACCCAGACGCGTCGCACAGCAACTTCACTTTCGTGGCCAAGAACCTGGGGTGCGACTTCCCCCAGGACGCCGCCGCGGAGCTCGAGTGCATGCGCACCGTGCCCATGACGCTCATCCAAAACTTCATCGGGCAGTACAGGGATAACGGCACGGCGGCGTGGGGTGGGCGGCCGGCGCTGTCACTCTTCAAGCCCGTGCCTGACGAGAGGAGGGTGTTTTTCAACTACACGCTGCGGGCGGAAAAGGGTTACGTGCCCAGAGTCCCCGCGCTCGTGTCCATCACGTCCAACGAGTCCGGGACCCTGTCGAGGTACCCCATCAGCAACGTGACCGAGGGGCCGTACCAGCCGACCGTCGACGCCGCGACCGTGGGCGTGTTTGTGTGCCTGACCAGCAACACGACGCAGGTCAGGGAGAGAAAGGGGCTGACGACGTACCGGTACGAGTACTCGGGCAACTTCAGCAGCGTGACACCGCTGGACTGGATGGGCGCGTACCACGGCAGCGACGTGCCCATGATCTTCGGCACGTATGAGGGGAGGGAAGGCGTGAGCGAGTACCAGAGGGAGGTGGCCGAGAGGATGCAGGACTACGTGCTGGCTTTCATGCGGGATCCCGAGAACGGGCTGAGGGAGAAGGGATGGCTGCCGTACGGCGAGGCTGAAGGGAGTGCTACGGGCGGGAGGAACATGATCAGGTTTGGGACCGGCGGGGTTGTGGAAAGCAATGTGAGCGCGAGCGAGGTGGATGATGCCTGCGTGCTGGGGAAGAAGTGGATTTTTAATCCTTGATAAAATGAAGAATATTTTTGTTTGATGCTTTTTTTTTTACAAAGAAAAAAATAAAAAGTAAAAAAATTACAGTTACTGCTCTGTAGCAGTGCAGCTTCAGTGGAATGAATGCCTATCAAGAGATGCTGGGATGTTTAAGCCACTGCAAATGGGAACCGCCTCCAGCATTTACCAATCATATTGCCCAATTCTTAAGTAACCCCACCAGCCCCGCACAGATGGGCTCTCGCTTGGCTTTTAACTCGGTCTGGCATGTCTGGTTATCAACATTAAAGGTCCTATTCTGCGGCACCACCCACCCACCCACCACTGTGCACCGTTGATGCCAAGATGTCAACCTCTGTATGTCATCAGGATCATTTAATCGACAATTCTTAGCTGACATTGGGTCAAGGACGGAGCGCGACAAACCCGAACACCTCTGCGCGGTTCTCGCGTCGAGACCCCGATCCCTCCTCCACGGATTCCCTCAGCGCCCTACTCTCCCGCACGCCCTCCGCAGCCACTGCCGCAATTCCCAGAACCCATTCGAGATCAACATGTGATAGAAGCCCAGGAGGCGTGGCTTGTCGCCCACGCACAACGATATGAGCATCCCAGACAAGCCCAGAATCCAGTTCAGCAACAGTCCCGACAGCTATCGCAACCGCAACCGCAACCGCATGTCCCTCAAGCAACACTGCAGCCCCAGCAGCAAGTACCTGCCACGAACGCGAGACGCGGCGAAGATGCCCCGATATTCCACACACTCAGCGATGCAGACTACCACCCGGACCAGCTAAAGATCGCAGGCTCACAATCCTGGTATGATTGGCAGCGCGAGGCAGAGAACGAGCGCCGGAAGAAGAGGTCCGAAGAGACGCAACGGGCCCTGAAGGAACGCGTGCGACAACAAATGCGAGCCAAATCCCAGAACAGCGACGGCGGCGGGCAAGGGGACGCGGCGGAAGAGAGCGATGACCTTGAGCCCGTGACGGCAGCGCCGTGCCAGGAAGTCACGCCTCTGCAATTACCAACTATCCGGCCGACCCTCCTCCTTGGACCATACCCAACCCGCGAGGCCGCAACCGAAGCGGTGATGGAATACGCCATTGCTCAGGGATACATGCTCGTAATGACTGGTTCCTGCAGGGAAAAGCCTTCGAAGGGCGAGTCCGAGTCAGACATGCCCGTCATCCGGGTTGATCTAATGTGGTGCGTCCGCTTTCCCCCTTTTTGCCGTGCCCCCTATTGCCCCTCTCCTCAACCACCAACCACTCCCTCTCCTATAGCGACCGCGGCGGTGTCTGCAAAAGCGCCGGAACGGGCAAGCGCAAACGAACCACGCACCGTATCGGCTGTCCGGCGCGCATGAAGCTCATCTCTCGAAAACGCGACGCGCGCCATTGGTTTATTGAAACCCTGTGCCAACAACACAATCATAACCTCAGCCCAGGGAACATGGAAGGATTTGCCACATATCGGCGCTGGCGAAGGTTGCAAGCCGGTCTGACGGGACCCGAGACGCAGCAGGAGCGGTACGAGAGAAGAAAGAAGAACAAGCCACCTAAACCCGCGCCCGCGATTCCTGCGCCCGTGTTCCACAGTCTGGCTACCCCTCAACCCCCAGCGCCGGCCGCCGGCGGCCAACCGACCGGACCGGTACATACCGCTGCGCTGAAGGGGCAGAACAAGATCTTGGAGATATTATTGAATAAAGGTGCGGATGTTAATGGGTTGGATGCCTCGGGCCGAACACCACTGCATTGTGGTGTCGAGGGCGGCAAGATGGACACTATTACATTGTTGCTGAATCGCGGCGCCGATGTGACCAAGTTGAGTACTAACGGCGTGAGCGTCTTGCAGCTGGCTGTTGAAAAAGGGCTAGAGGATGCGGTGGTGCTGTTTATTGACAAGGGGGCGGACCCAAATGTCTAATTATCGCCATATTGGTAAGTCAAGTAATTGTATGCATGCGGGATACTGTGCTGTGTGTCTGTAATGCGAATGTAATGGGTATCTTTTGTTGCTCGTTATCATGTGTTCTATCTGTTTCCCGATCATTGGTTGTATACAAACTTCTTATGACCCCTAGTTGCAAAGCCCAAAGCAAAACAAGGACCCTTCAACGCCTCTTTATAAAGAAAAGAAAAAAGCCAAGTCATAATTACCCTCCGTTCCCTTCATCCGTCATCCAATCATGATTTTTTGGGGGGGTGTTTTAAGCCCTCGCCCTGCTTCCTCTCTTTGCAATCTGATCCATGATAAAACTCCCCAGCATATCCCCAATGACGTCCATCTCTCCTCCCCCTCCTCTCTTTTTGCTCGTCCCGTGTCCGCGATGATCCCGTCTGTCGTCGTAATCCCTATCCCTATCCCTGCTCCTGTCCCTCCTCCCCCGATCCCGTCTATCCCTGCTTCTGTCTCTGTCCCTGTCCCTCCTGTCATAATCCCGATCACGATCCCTACTCCTGTCTCTGTCTCTGTCCCTGTTTCTGTCCCTGTCCCTCCTGTCGTAGCCACCCCTATCCTCATCCTCTCTCTGGTTCTTCTTGTCCTTTGCCCTGTGAGCCCAAACGTCGGCCGCCGCGGCGCCCAGCGCGGCCGTGGCCACCTTGGCGCCCTTCATGCCGGCCCAGTCGCCGGGCTGCTTGCGCTGGGCGAGCGCGGCCATGCCGCCGGCCTGGATCGCGGCCTTGGCGGCTTTTTGCCAGTGAGGGGAGAGCTGCTGGATGGTTGCGAGGCCTTCCTTTGCGAAGGCCTTTGCGGAGGTGGATTTGGACCTGGTTAGGGTGGGCCGCTGGTTGGATGACGTCTGGGGGGGTCGACGACGGGGGGAAGGGGAGCGGGATCGACGAGGTGGGGAGTAGTCGTCATCGTAATAAGGGGGGTTTTCGTGGTAGAAATGGTCGTTGTTGTTGCTGCTGTGGTATGGAGGAGGGGAAGTAGGGTATGAGCGGCTGTTGTTGTGGTTGGGGGAGGAGTGGCCGTCGTCCCAGGCGTTGATGCGCCGGTAAGGGTCCTCCTCGCGGGAAGGAAAGTCACGATGCCTTGGCATTGTTGATTTCCGTAATTATGTGGTAAGGGTTTTGGTTTTGGTTTTGGGAAAGAAAAGTAGTTGCTGTTGTTTGTTTGTTTGTTTGTTATGTGATGAATGAAAAGAGATAAGGGAAGAGGCGAGACAAGAAAAAAATGTGAATGGCTTCAGAAGTACTTAAAAAAAAAAAGAAAATCCGGAGAGGGAGGGAACCGCTTCACTTGATTTATTGTGGGCACATCGGCGCAATGTTACGTCAAGGGTCCAATTGTAAAATGCAAAATGCAAATGCACACAGCACACAGCCGAGACAGGCAACAACAGGTGAAATGTGGGGAGAGAGGGCGCCGGGTCGGGTGCTGTTTGTTGGCCTTTGTGGCAGAGCTAAGAGCTTGTGAGTGAACTGGATTACCAGCCAATTGCACTTTTGCCCAAATCACCAATCATCTCAATTGATTTGTCCCCAATGAGGCAGTGGTCGGCACAGGATTGCCTAGGTAAGTAGGTGACCCATCACCCCCCTCCTCGGCCACACCGGGACTTGTTGAATTACTGCACACACAAAATCCGTCACAAGGACGTATCAGAAGCATTCCTCGTGCACCTTCACCCCATTGAAACTGGGCTGTACGAAAAGAAAAATCACTCTTTTCGGGTCATATCGCGTGTGGCAAAACCTTTTACAACTTGGATGGTCTCTTTTTGGAAATTCCCCAGTAAAAAAAAGATGATCACGCCACAACTCTTTGTGTGTGAGTGGCACATGCTTGGGTGGTTTTCGTGGACTCATGGGGGAACCGCATGTTGATCATGGAACCCCGGTTGGCTGCCGCTGAATGACCCCAGCTGATCGTGGGTGAGATCCGACGTCAACCGATCGCCACCCACCGCGGGGAGCAAGCCGCTAAACCCACCCGCTAAGCCAACCCCCACGACTTGGAGGCGTCATAGGGCCGCCGAAGGACGGAAGCCAGAGGGAACCGAGGGCTTGGTGGCACCCCACTTTTAACCTTCCTCTTGTCAACCACCGGCCTTCCATGAATTCTCGAGGACATTGATTTTATGTGGGATTGTTGGGGGATAAGATACTTTTTTATAGCGGATTAGCTTGTGTCGGCTTCAATTTCTGAGGGACTGAGGAGTGCAGAGAGGGGAATGGATTGCAGGAGATAGAAAAGGGCTGACCTTGATTAACCCCCCAAAACACAAAAAGATGAGGATATGGCAACACGGACCACGTTCGGATGCACCAACTTTCCACTCTTTGATAACGAAGCTTTCACTACTTTATCAGTATCCATTTCTAATATTTTCCCTCGCCAATTTCGCGTTGAATCAATCATCCCAAATCATTCCATCACCAATTCTGCCAAGGCCCCGGATGGTTTAAGGGGGAAGGATATCCAGAGGAAGAAAGTGCCCGAGGATACAAAATGTGTTGACTAGGTACGCATTGGCACAAAGCTAATATTGCATACCGAGAGTTTGATGCATGCTATGATTGAGGCTGAGTGAATGCTACTCTTGTTGGACAGGTGAAGTAAGTGATAAGTCGTTATGTAGGTCACGGTAGGCACCTAGCTTTATTACATCAGGTAGATAGACACAAGAGGAATTCCCGTTCCTTAGCTTATCAGTATATGGCTTTGCGATTTCTGAAGACGGAATACATGTATCTATTGATCGCTTTCGGGTAGCCTAAATGCACGTATGCTTGCCAGTGTATTCAGTTGGCGCTCCAAGAGATCATGGTACTCTTCAACAACTGGTAAACACAGAGTTGATTGCCTTGCCCGATGTCCAATGCCCAGTTGACAGCACGTCTCTTTGAAGTGCTGAGTGGAAGTGTATGACGAATACAAGAGAACACCAGTGTGACGAGTGATGTGGATTGACTTGTGAACCGCGGATTTGGAAACCCGACGAGACGAGATTGTCTGTTCATGATGGGGACCCGTTCCTCTTTGACTGAATCAACTTGCAGACCAATGAGTCCTGGGCTCCCCTAAAACATGCCGCGCTGGCTCGAAAAACTCAGAAATCATATTCAGAATACCTGCAGGAGTATCAGTCACAGGCTCCATTATCCACAAAATCGACGCCCGAGACCCCAGCGTCATCAGAGAAATATTAGGCGCCATGGCGGAAGGAGACGACATCATAACCTTCGCGGACGGACTCGACGTCGAAATCGACCTCTGTCACCCCATCGCCCACGAGAACACAGTCCGCAACGTCACGCTGCATCCATTTATACCATTGACTCTCAACAACCGTCTCCCGGGGAGAGCAACCCGAGGCGTAGGTCAGAGTATGACTATGCGCAACGGGCAGGGACGACATACGCACGGTTTTACATCTACGATAATCGCTCATACCATCATTGCAGCATCAACCATAATCTTGGACATAGCTCTTGCAACTGCCATCAACCGTCATGCTGTCCACGCCGGGCGAATATTCGGACTGCATCACCCGCTGAAAGCGTACACTCCACCATCGTGATCGAGGAACTGCAGCCTGGAGATCCGCCACGTCAAAGATCACCATCACCGCCTTCTCCTCCTTCTCCCCCTCGCCCGAACCTCAATCAACCCAACTTAGCCAACCCGAGTCCTAATTCTCCCAGTCCAAGTTCACCGCTACCAAACCCTCCCCCAGTAGCCTCCCCTACAGCAAACCCTACCGCCACAAGTGGATCAGAGCCCAGTTCGGCCCAACCAGCATCTCAAAGACCACGAGATCATGAGAGAAGGTTGCATCGGCGGAACAATGGTCACCCTCAACATACACCACTCGCTACCACTGCTCAGCCAGCATCAAGAACACCTCATGTGCAACCCAGATCACCCGCAGAAAGCGAATACTCTACATTCCTGGTTGAAGAACCTCTGCTTCAAAGCAACTACGTTGCACCTACTGCAAATTTAGGTTCCGCCCAACCAGCGGCACCTCAGCCAACGGTTTCGAGCTCTGCTCCCATGGCGGGGACTAGCTCTACTACGCCAGCCCGGTGGAACGGTGGGTGGCATGATATAGGATGGGGTCGCGGTGTTTCGGTTAGCACCGCGCCGTATGTGGAGGAGCAAAGGTTGGCGCGCCAGTACATGTCGCGGGAAGATTTTCTAGCGTACTATGGCACACCCAGAAGCGGACCTCGCTCGGGCAGACCAGGACCGTCAGAGTCTTTGTGGCTCTCGGATCCGGACTTTCCACACTACTACAGAAGTACCTAGATGGGTAAGGTAATTAAGGTAAGTAAGGTACCGTGCTGGTTGACCGTGCGGGTCCTGGTGTACAAGATGAAGGGTAAGGTAGGCACAAAACTACCTACGGCCTATGTAAGGTAGGTGGCAGTTAAAGTGCCCAAGCAATAAAATTTGTCCATCAACTGCGTTCAGGGCTCAATAAACCCCCGTTTATTCCACAACTCCGTCCAATTTTGCGGCAACAACAGAGGTAAGTAATGGTACTGTACATACATGCAATCTGGACTGAAAGCTTACTGACGGCTGCTGCCAGAAAGAAGCTTTCATGACTCGCTGTGTACCAAACTCGAGGTTAACAAAGATTTTCTCTTTTTTAAAAAAAGAAAAACTCCCCATCGGACCAGCCGGCTGTCCACAAACTCTGATTTCTTGCCCGCTCCTCATCATCCTCGACGACTAAAACTCTGGATCAGTCTTTCATCAACAAGCAAAACACCGTGGTGTGAGGGATAATCCAGGCTGCAAAGCTCAAGACACGCGCTGCCACGTGGCCGATACAGAAACATGCCCTACCAAAATCATGGCGACCTTGGTGATTCTTATTTTGGGTTTATCGGCATCAACACTCGGGCTTATGGCTGCTTCCAAGAATTAGGATACAGTTCTCTTCCTTCTCGTACTCGCCCTCTTTGGGACTTTGGCGAACCTTATGACTTTGCGGCTGCAAATAGGAATACGGGCTTCATCACCGGCAACAACCCTAATCACGACGACCACCAAGGGGAAACCAACTCTGCTGCTGCGCAAACACCAGGCCCTGAGGAACGCGATCGAAATGGCGCGTCTAGAGTTCGAAGTCCATCACGGACGAGGAGGAGTGGCACGGCACCAGACCTTGCGAACTCAGATCCACCTGTTTCATTACCTTCGACTCACCACCCCGGGGTTCAGGATCTAATCGGCATGTTCCAACCGTTTCGAGGCGTAACCCCCGTCACCAGTGATGGGGGTTCAGCTTCCGTTCATGCCCGCCATCGCAGACTATTTCCCCTTTCGAGTACCAACCGAGGCCGGATCACGCAGTCTCAAAGGGTCCGACATCCTTTTCTCAGTTCACCTCCCGAAGTTTCAAACAACCAAAGTACAAATCTCACCACCCAGGAGGACGCTGGCTCGGGCCGGATTGGGATCGACTCGGCGAATCCAGACGTGGAATCCGCGCAAGGACGGTTGCAAAGATTGGTGATGCTCGACTCGGAAGAGGAGCAGGAGGCTACAACAAGACCTGATGATCAACATCCCAGGCAAGCGTACCCCGGTGACGCCGGCTTGATAAACTTCGACAATCGAGTCAGCAACCTGAATCGGATCCGAGTTGCCCCCGAGCCTGCTCCCCTGGCGGAAGCGGCGCAAGGCGACGAGGATCCGTTCTGCACCATCTGCCAGGAAGATGTCAAGAGGTCCGAGATGAAGACGACTCTGAACGGGTGCGGCCATCAGTTCCACGTCGACTGCATCTACCACTGGGTGACTGAGCAGGATAACTGTCCCAACTGTCGGGCTTGGGTTGTGATTACTTGAAGACCTACCGAGGAGGGACTGGCAACAATTGGGCAATGTAAAGTAGGGTTAAAAAAAAGAAAAAAAAAAAAAAAAAAAGGGCTCTGAAAGTGGTGGATATTGGAGCCTGATAGCAATTGTTTGTTCTGTCCTGGGGGGCTCAAGAGTGACAAAAGGTGCTGACGAACAAGGAGGAGTGATTTGAGGGGGATTTCATCAAGGTCTTTTCATTCTTACTTTTCTCTCCTCTAGGCTTTCCGACCTATAGTTGGTCTTAAGGCTTTTTATTTTACAATTCCCACTCATTCCCTACGCAATCTGACGTTTTAAACAACCAGCTTGTGTGAGATTTTATTCGATGAAACATACTTGTAGTTGTACGCAGATTACAGATAGAGGTTTTGGCGTCTTTGGATAGGATCGATATCTCACAGTAGAGTAGTGGTGAGCACCTACCTTGGCAGAAGAAGATGTTAATATTTGAAAATGGAAAAGGGAAGTACTCTGAGACGACAAGTTCTTGCTCGGCTCTGTGGTTTTGACTTCAACAGACGCGGCCGCAGAATATCAGACTAAATGTGCGACCCGAGCTGCACCACGCTTCACATCACAGAAACAAATACATTGCTTTTTCTTTCTGTCTCATCGGAAGGGATTTTCTGAAATTGCAACATATGACAACAGTAGAGCAACCCACATTGTGACTCGTTAATCTCTGTACAACTAGCCAGCATGACCAGGAGAGTATATTAACACGCAGAACTGATCCCCAAGATCTGCTCTCTACCCTCTGCCGTGATGTTATCTGCGGAAAATTATTCACTCTATGAATCTGCGTAGGTACCTACCTAGGTACCTAGGCAACTGGATAGCTTTTCTTACTAAAGGTCCAAGATGTCGACGCCTGCCATAATGATAATGGTAAAATTAGTACTTTACCACCTATACTCTCTTACAACAACGGTTTACATTCCAGTTGTGAGCACAACAGATTACGCATAATATGGCACTCTGCCAGTGCGTCAAGAAATCCTGATATTAATAACTGAGGGCCGAGAACTCTACTAGTCCTCGATTCTCTCCCCGCCCGCTCTTCTCTATACTTTGATCATTTCAAGAACGCTAGGTAGAGTGTCAAAAACATGTCGCGGCGCTCATCCTTCAGAGCCCCGTCGGGTCGAAGTTCTCGGAGCACTACTTCCACTGATCAGCAGTCAGAATGTATTATTTGCATGGAAGAGATGGCACTGCAGGCGGCGGATGTCAGAGTCTTGCCGTGTGGGCATTGTTTTCATGCACATTGTGTGATTCAGTGGCAGGAAACTAGCGATACTTGCCCGATATGTCGAAGGCCGGCCACGGGGACTGTCCGTAATGTTATCAGTGAGGGTACTTCGACGACAAGGAGCCTTGCAGGTGCAGCTCAATCAGCTGCTAGCAGCGCTCCACGCAGGGCATCCCCGACCGGAAACACTGGGAACATGACTTCGAGGACTACCACGGCTGCTGCTGGTAGAAATTCTCAGCGTGCAGCTTCGTCGGTCTCTTGGAGCGGACAAAGCGGACAAAGCGGACAATCCCCTCCCATCAACGTCTGGGATTATTTGGACCCTAGTCAAGAAATATATCCTCGCAATGATACGACTCGCAGAAATGCTACATCTAATAGAACTTCTGGCACTTCCGCCACAAGACCACCAACCTCCTCCTTCACGAGAACTCTCGGATACCCAAGCACTTCCATTTCCACTGCTTACAGCACATATACTCCCGATCCTAGCACGACCAATCGTGATAGTTACTCCACCAATCCTCCCACCATTGGCAGTACTTCATACTATACCAAGAACGCAACCACCCATACTGACACTGCACATCTCGCAACTTACACCAACTATGAGCGACCACAACCTTACCCCCAAACCTCCTCAGATAGCCGCAGCTACCGGAACAGGAGCTATTCGGGATATCCCCTCGTCAACACGGCTCCCCACGCAGCAGAGGAACGATGGGCGCGGAAAAACCTGGCGCCCGAGGACTATCATGCGTATTACTTACTCTACGCCGAGGACGACGTATCCCCGGGGTAGGCCGGGACCGGAGTCAATGAAGCGGTTTATGTAAGGTAGGTAGGTAACTAGTAAGGCCCCAATGTTGTCGACATCGATGAGAAGCAGAAAAGCGGTCGAGGACCTAAGTGAGGTAACCCTTACAAAAGCACCTAACCTTCAACAAAAGGGTAATTTCATGTCCTATCTAAACAATTTCATCCCCCCCCCAAAAAAAAAAAACAAAAACAAAAAAAAAAAACAGAGATTCCACTCCTGTGTATTACCTATCATACATTCACAACAGCATTACTCTTTTCCACCATAATGTCCTTCTTCGTCTTCTTCTTCACCCACTGTTTAAATATACCTAAACATGTTATTCCTAACGCTCCTCTTCATGGCTGTCGGCTGCCCGTCCTCGTACTCGACGCCCGAAGCCCCCCCGTCCCCCGAGATCCCTTCCATCTTTTGCTTGAGCTCCTCGTCAATTTCCTTTTGGGTTTTTCGTCTCGGTTTTGCCAACGACGACGACGACGACGACGACGATGCCGAAGTTGCTGTTTCTTTACTTGATCCCTCCGCCGATATCTTTTTTTTTTAAATCACATTGGGTATTAGCATACCAGTCTCCTTTTTTTTTTTTTTTTTCAACTCAACTAGGTAGGTAGGTAGGTAGCTTGACCACATCATCTAGATATGTATTTTTTGGGGTCCACTTGAGACCAGATTCTTTATGAATGTCTTTTGAAACGAGATGGAAGGGAGGAAAAAAAAAAAAAAAAAAAAGAAACATACCCTGGTAGTAGTAGTAGGTTTATCATTGAAATCAGCGAGTAAACTTTGTGCGGAGGAATGGAAGCCTCTGCTGCTGCTGCTGCCGCTGCTGCATCTTTGAGACTCCGACCACAAGTGCGAGCCCGCGGGAAAAGCGGAAATGACTTTGGCACCAAGATTCTGCTTGGGCCGAAGAAGGGTTTTGGAGGTTGTTCGTTGTGTTGTTATTGAGCTCAAGTTTCGCAGCATGATTGATGATGAATAGGTACCTAGCTAGGTACCTAGGTAGGTATGATGTTTGATAATAGTCGACGCGTTCTTGATTTTTTCTTTTCTTTTTCAAGATGCAATCATAAGATCTCTTAGATAGTAATGTATGTAGGTATGTTGTAAATACTTCACGATAATTGGGGAAAGGAACTTTTCACTGGGAAAAATTAATAAATAAATACAACCAAAGTGTAAGATTATATTATGAGAGAGAGGGTCATGATTGACGTGATGAATATTTGGGAAATGTTCAAGTGTTTTCAGTCAAGTCAAAAGGAGGCGATGGGGGGACGAGAACCGTTGTGTGTCGTGATGTCATTGCTGTATTTGGCAATGATCGGCGAGAATTTTCCCACGGGGGACCGTATGCACACACCTTCATAAATCACACTGCCAACCGTATGAAGTGAATTTTGGGTACATATGTTAATAGCATTTTTTATACAGAAATCTTAAAAAGTTAGCAGTACCAAGATTGACATAGCATAATAACCCAACAGTTCGCAATGCGCAAAAATGTAGGCTGCGTATTTTAAATAATTTAAATGGCCGTAATAAATATTAGAGTGGTACAGCTATGTAGATACACTATAATACATTACACCAACAGTAGGTAGGTATCTTCCTCAAAATACACCAAACAAGAAATCTCAGATCATCTCGTGATCCCATATACATCTCCTCCTAATCCTCCAATTATTTCATACAAGAGAAAAAAAATAAATAAACTCCCATCGTAAATGTTCGTAAATCCCGACGCACATTCGTCGTGGATCATTAAAATCATTACTAACATCCTTCCATTCGACTTGCTTTTTATTAACCACTCTGGTACATGCCAACAGCATAAACGTGAGGGTTGAGCATGGTCAAGTTGAAGGGAGTGACGTAGAGATCCAAATCGGTCAAGACCAAAAAGATGGTGCCGTTGACGGCCGGGTCTCCGGCAAAAGTCTCCATGTCGGGCTGAATGGTCCAGGCCGAGTTGCCCTTGATCTCCTGGAGAGGGGTATAGCTAACGTTGAGCTGAGAGACCCAGGCGGCGAAGACCGGGGGGTTGGCGGTCGTGTTGGTAATGTAGCTGTTGTTGGGACCGATGGGCTTGCCGGGCTCGTCCCACTCGAGGAAGACCTGACGGCCCGGGTAGGAGAGAGGGTTGGTGCGGTTGTGGGTGATGCGGGGGGAGCAGTTGACGCCGACCTCGGTGGAGTTGAGGCAGCTCTCGTCCTCCTTGATGTCCTTGGTGCTGAGGGTGTTGGTGTAGGTGGTGGTGGTCTCGTTCCAGACGTTGGACCCGTTGATGCGGGCCGGGTTGGGCTGGTTGAGGATCGTAAGGGCGGGGAAGTTCTGCCAGACGAGACGGGTCTGGTTGGCAGGGCAGGAAGAAATGTAGGGGGCGAGCAGCGTCCAAGCCCAGGACTGAGGGATGCCGACCTGAAACCACTCGGGCATGGGGAAGAGCCCCTCAAACTGGCGGAAGATGAGCTGCTGGCGAGCCTCGGTGGTGATGCTCTGCAGGAGCAGCTGGGCGACGTCGCGAGCATTCAGGTGGGGGAGGAAGCCGTAGACGCCGGCCTCGCCGTAGCGGGTGAGCTTCTGGCAAAAGTCGATGTACTCGCGGACGTTGGAAACGGGGTAGTTGTATTCGCACATGGCCGGGGCGGCACCTCCGAGCATGTTGCTGATGAGGGTGGCGTGGCCGACTTCCTGGTTGGCCATGTGCTCGATCAGGAAGCGGTCCTCGGCGGTGAGGCCGGCCTCCAAGAAGTCCTCCTCGGAGAAGGTGGCCAGACCCCAGTGGAAGAGGTCGAGCTCGATCCATTCCTGGTAGAGAGCCAAAGCGAGCGACTCGTAGTCGAAATCGGTGAGCACCTTGTAGACGGGCGCGGACCCGTTGGTTCCGAGACCGCCAGAGGGCGTGTATGGTGCCGGAAGGGGAGCGTGGAGCTTGCCGTCGCTGGGATACTTGAAAGCGTCGGGCCCGGGAGGGAGCGGGGCGATAGACGGAGCAAGGACATCGGTGGTCAATGCGCCGGTGGTGGTGGGTGGAGGCCCGGTGTAAGGTCCGTGATAGGTCACATTGCTCTGCGGCCTAACAGGAGGGGTGACGGCAGGGACCGGAGTGAAGGTGGTGGTGGGTTCCGACACGACAGGAACCGCGAGCGAACGTGTAGCGAGGGACAGCAGGGCAGCGCCCGCAGAGACCTTGAAGGCAACCATCTCTTCTCAACTTATTACCCGGTAACAAGGTGATGTGTATGTGTTGGGGAAGAGCGAGGGACTTGCGATGAGAGGATGGGGGAAGCAAGTCTCATCTTAATACTCCCACACCTGCCAACCTTTGTTCCCCGGAGCCTGGGACCGGCAGTTGTCCCGCCACGTCTGAACTATTTCCAACACAAACCATCATAGATTTCGGGAGTACCAGCCGAAAGCAGTGGGTCTTCCTTGCAAAGATGGTAGCATGTCAAAGACGGGCCTCCAGTCGTGACGCAGCATCTCATCCTCGTGCTTTAGCGAGCTGGCAAGTGGACGGGTTGGGGCAGTACGCGTCGTGGCGGTCCTTCGGAAAGTTGGGCGTCATCCTGATTGTGCCAGGCAACATCCCGATCAGCAGAATACGACCGTTCCGAATATCTCCCCTGCCATGTGCGTACCTGGCCAGATCGAAAAGCGTGGCCAAGATGGCGCCGTGGTGAAAGTGTTTGTTTGTAGTTAAAAGTGGATCCGGCATGGTGGGGCGCGAGTCAAGTCAATGATGCCATGATGAATTGTTGGGCGGCCGAAAGAAGGGGGAATCACCGATGCCAAGACAAGAGATTTTCTTCAATTTTAGGTTGTTTTTTTCGGCAAGCAATATCCTTGCACGTTTTGGAAGTTTCTGTGCCTGGATTTTTCGAGGCAGGAACCAAGATCATCGCGACCGGATTAATAATGCTGCTTTCAAGTATATCCGGAAGCGTGTGTGAACACACACTGTCACGGTGTTACACTGATAATTGCCGTGTGATTCATCCATGTTTGCCTCACTTCCTCGATCGATGGATGCTCAGTGACGACTGACTATCTTGACCGCCCACTTCCACATTCCCCATTCCCCATTCGCCCGAGACGACCACCTCAAATGTTCTCTGTCGCCGCAACTTTTTTTTTCACCAAGATGGCCTGCGGTGACTAGCCTTCTTTTTCAATCCTTCCCACGGTTTTCGAAACATATCATGCAAAAACTCTTTGATTTCTTCTGCGCCGCTTCTTCTAGACGATTGCACCAACAAGGTCAGATATTTTTCTGTGAAATCACATTACATACAGCAGCAGCAGCATCATCTATCACACAAATGTCAAACTAAGATAGGTACACACACCAGCACCAACAGCAATGGAACTCTCCAGTTCTGAATCCAGCATGTCACTCCTACTTTTGTCCCCATCATGGCCCATGGCCAGGTCGTTCCCATGGAGGAGTCCACTCGTCAACAGGATCAGGACCCCATCCATTCCATTCGACCTCCTCATTTTTCTCCCAGCCACTCCACTCAACCTTTTCGTTCGGCTCCCATCCGTTCCATTCGACCTTTTCATGGGGCTCCCACCCATTCCACTCAAACATGTCTTCCAAGTAATGACTGTTTCCAAATTAAACATGAAAATAAAAATAAAATCTCAATAAATACATGTGTTCAAAAAGCAATTTGATATTAAAAAAAGAAAAAAGAGAGAAAACAGAAACTTACCGTGGCCTCTTGCCTTCGTACCAAGGGTTAAAATAAACGGGCTCGTTCTTCTTGCCGGGCTCGGGGAGGTCCTGCTCGTACTTGCCCGTGTAGTTGGGGTACGTGGGGGCCTCAAAGTCAAAGAGCCACTCGTCGTCGGCGGCCTTGCGGTGGATGTTTGTGCACTGCTCCCCTTCGCTGCCCTTCTTCCACCCGTTGTCGCACTCGTTGTTCTTGCACCGCTTGTCGAAGCCCAGCGTGCGCTTGCCCTTGAAGTCAAACCACCAGCCCGTCTGGGACCCCTTGGCGATGCGCACCTGCCTCCACGCCTCGTAGAGGTCCGAGTGCCCGCAGCTGAGCTCACCTCCGGACTCGGAGCCGAAGAGCAGCTCGGCCGGGAGCTTGTCCCCGCGGTCGTGGTAGTTGCAGATGTACGCCACCGAGGTCCCGATCGTGCAGCGGATCTTGCCGCGGAAGGGTATGTTGCGCCGCGAGCAGATCTGCTCCTCGAGGCACTCGATGGCCTGGTTCATCTCGCAGTCGTCGATCTTGTTGTACGAGCCCCAGATCTCGGGGCCGTGGCCGTTGAAGCTCTTGAGGAGGGCGTCAGAGGCGGCTAGGCCCAGCAGGGAGGCCAGGACGGGGAGGAGACGCATTTTTGGGGGTGAAGGGGGGAGGGTGGGAGAGAGAAATGGTGCTTGTAATTTGTTTTTAGGGAATTTCTTTTCCCTTTTATTTTCTGGGGCGGGAGATATGGTTCGGTGTGTGTGGGTGTTTTGTTTTTAAGATTTGTTTCGGGCGGCTGATAAGGATGAAGGTAAGATAATGCCCCTTTTTTTGAAAGATCAGGTATCAATAGATAAAAGAATGGTTCGTGTGTGTCAGGTGTAATATCTGTGGGATAACCCTATTCCCCCCTCTTTATTGGGTCTTGGCTCCTTTTTTGGCTGTTTATTTTTATTCTTTTTGTTGCTTTGATTTTGGTAAGCTGACGAGAGGACCAAGAAAAACAAAAAAAAATGCTGGGGTTAATTCCGCATTCTTATTTGAGTTCTTGGTATTCAATAAACTTTGTCTTCAGGGGGCTTGCATTAGTGCAGTGTGAGGTCATCACCAATTTTGACACATGTCTGGCATGCGTTGGCATTTAAGCTCGAAGCTGTATAGGGACGGTGGTGTTTGGCGCTCTCGGAGGTTGTGTTTCTTGTCCCACCATATTTGGAGTTATCTCCATAATGGACGAACCCGGTTTAATCTTGACTAGCATCATTTTATTCAGCTGCCAGTCACGACGATGGTTCAACGCTCTCGATCGGAGATTGTGGGGGGAGCAGCGATCATTGTCCGCTGCTGTCTTCTCCCTTTCACACATGAACATACGGGCAAACGAAAGTATCTGGGTTTCATCGACTTTTCTGTGAATCAAGTCAAGTGGGAGATCTATCAGGTGTCTCAGGGAATATTTCTCTGATCTGTTTTAGATAACATATTCTCTCTCCAGGATACGGGCTACTATCCTAACAAGAAAGAGTGAACTTTATGTGTCAGTCTCATGTAAGTTAGCATCAGCCTCAGGCTTTCCTCGTATCGTATTCCGATGATGGAGACACATGACTAGAGCAGTGAAATTTTTGTGCACTAGTGCGAGTGTCTCCCCCCCCCCCCCCATAATTAACCGACCTGGTGTAATCCAGAGCTGTTACATATAAAACACTTCAGTCCTACCTCCTGCTCTTCCCGACTCTTCTACTTCTCTTGATCCTCAGTTCAAGCCTGTCGTCGCAGCCTCAAGCCCCCACCGTGCCCGCTCAACCACACCCCTTATTCAAACCCCCGTCAACATCACAACGCAACACTCCCTTCCTTTCTTCTCTCCCATACCTCGCCGCACTCTGCGGGGTCCTTTACTTCCTGCACAGACAATTTGCGCCCTCTCGTATTTCGCGCCCGCACTGCACAGACCGACCTTGCTCAAGTATATATTCTCGCCCTTCCCTCCTCAACTCTCTCCCTTTCCTTTTTCTTTTTCCCCCTCATGTCAGAGTTCCTGTGAGCTGCTCAACCGCAAGGTTGGGCAGCCAAACCTTTGTCGGAGCACAGAGTACAGTACAATTGGAATGCAATTATTTTTGGAACTTGTTTCTCTCTTTTGGAGATGAAACTTTTTTTTTTTTTTTTTTCACTGGACTTCGTCGTTTTTTTGTGACGAGCTGGGGAAGAAAAGAGCGCAGTTTACTTGCCTACCCATTCTTTGTATTGCTTTCGTAAAGCTTTAAGTTGGGTTACTTGGGTCGCATATGTAAAAGGAATTTGTTCTTCATGTGTGACGAGTGCGAACATTTATTATTATCATCATTCTCCTCATGGTGGTTGTAGCATTAATCAAAGATTGTTGTGATGCCATGCCATGGGAGCTGCGACAGCTCACCGACTTCTAATCTCAATGTCTAATCCAAATAACGTGATATAGGGCACACCCTGATGGATTGTGGAATTACGGTCACCGCGGGCATTTTGATTGCGACTCAGAGATTTTCTTCATTCGAGTATCCTGCTGTGGTCACTGAACACATGGCGCTTTGCCTTAATGGAGCCACGCCGCACCATAAATATCTGGATGCAACGCGTTTATGATTATTGTTATGATGTGATAAATCAGTATTTCTGTCGCTCTCCCCTACTGTCACTCTCAAAGGCCATTTCACTCATTAAGAAAAATATCACTGCGGTGAGTGTAGGTATTTGTTCGAAAGCCGACTGCACAGTTGATATCACACCAGAGA
This sequence comes from Cladorrhinum samala, assembly GCA_033576145.1. Lineage (NCBI taxonomy): Eukaryota > Fungi > Ascomycota > Sordariomycetes > Sordariales > Podosporaceae > Cladorrhinum > Cladorrhinum samala. The sequence continues at coordinate 10,572 of MU865005.1, read as the reverse complement.
ATCCCTCACATGTGCTTTCCACCATTGTACACAGTTCGACAGGTAGTGGTAGCTTTTAACGAGAATCTGGAGAATGAACTCCAGATCATCAGAGAAGTTCTCCCGCCTTCAACTGCCAATGCAATGGCTTCACCGCGCTGCGCAATATCAAGATGCATCAATCGTGTGTGATGATATATCAATCTCTGCGGATTCTTGAGATTCCCCCGAATTTTCCTGACGACTATCTCATTATTTTCTTTGACTCATGAAGGTGTGCATAATTGTGACTCTGGTGAGCGTCAAAACGCCTGTAGATGTTTACCGGAATGGCTGCTTGGATTTTGAGGTTTTTAACGACCGGAGAAGAATGTCATCTCTGCAGGGCTTGTGGCACAGCATTCGGTCATTGAGCAAACAGTTAAATCGCCAAGTAACAGTGAGGAAAAAAAAAAAAAAAGAACAGTGAACGTCATGATAACGTTAATGATGGCTCACGGACAGACTCATGCTGGAAGCTGGAGGAAAAAGGCGAGAGAATAGCCAGAAATTTGACCCAACACAATATATATATATATATTTCTCCTTTGCTTAAGGCCTTACTGTTTGCGCCATCTTGCTATCTTTGAAATTCAGCCACAAAAAAAGAAATAATCTGACTCAACTCGCACTTTTCACACTTCGTGAATGCCAAGAATGGTTAAGCTTTGACAGCATCCAGAAAGGGTTAGGGCTCCGGCAGCTGGTTCGAGATCGACGACTCCACCTTTTCCCACAAGGTCCCTGCCAAGGACCTCCACGCCAGTGACGTAATGAATTCACTGACCTCACTCTTGCAGGAAACCAGCCACACTTCCCTGCTCAGACCGCCCAATGGTGACACGCGTAACTGCATTCTGCCACACGCATGATCCTTGGACCAAGCAACTGTCAGAAATAGAGCTGCGCCTCTCTCACCTTTGCTATTTCTCCTCCTTGCATCCTCTCTCTCCTTGACCGAAAATTTCTCCATTTCCTTCATCCCAACAAGCCAGAAACTTATTCAACAATCATCCATCAATCAACCAAGCATCTTCCTTGAGTCAAACACCGCTATCAAAAACTACCACCACCTAATAATAATCCAATACACCCACACACAACCATGGCTCCCTCTCAGAACCAACAAACCCAAAAGCCCATGACTTCGGATGGCGCCGTTCAGCAACCCGAAACCGCCCACGTGCATGAGTTGCAGACTGTTCAACCTGCCGCTTTGCAGGCAATGAGTAAGGAACCCTTCTCTCTTTTTTACTTTCTAATTAATCGTCGTTTTTAAAACAAGAACAAAAAACTAACATTTTTCCCCTCCCAAAAATAGACCCTCAAAAACCCCACCCCGAGGATGAGAACATGGGCCTTCGCGGCGGCGACCGCGGGGGTCTGTGCCCCGGACGCTTCTGCTTCTGCGTTCCATGCCCGCTGCCATGCGACTGCTGCATCATTTAAATTTTGACGAACGAGCGAACGGAGACGAAACACGCACGCCGCGGTGATTCAAATGATGAAATGAATTGGGTTTTTATAAGGACGGGTCAAATTTTTTTTTTTTTTTAATGGTGGAGTTATACCTCAACAGGATTTATTTATTTGACTAGGAAATAATATCTATCACAATTATTCTTTTTTTTAAAAAGAAACTTTTTGGGTTTGTCAAAATCTCGTGACCCGTTTTTTCCTTCCCGCCTTCACCGTGATCAGGTATATTGAACCTCAAGGTATATGACTTCGTATACGTTGCATTACACTGGAGGAAAAAAAAAAAAAAAAAAAAGGAATCAGATCAAGGTTCTGTTTCTCATAACTGGGAATGACTCCCTCTTGTGATGCCATACGAATCACGCCTCTCGTGCCACGTATACTTGATAGGTACCGAGCACGTATATAGCCATCACGAACGCCTCATAGTTATCATCATTATCAATTTTTCTATATGTAAAGCATTACATTGTAGTCACAGCCTTTGCCTTGACAAAACAACCTGGGTAGAACTTACTTTACACATATAAAAGGTATTTTGGGAATATATAATAACATATCTAGCCATGATTGAATTCAAGCCATGCCTACTGACCAAGGTACTCATTGTTTACCGCGCGATTTCTACAAAATAGGTGTTTTCACAGATCTCGACTCATAGAACAACCTCCAACGGGCCCAAACCGTGACCCGTACCTATCTCAGCCTATGTAAGAGGGTAACATACTTAAGTACCTACGTATATTGCCAACAGGTCTTGCAACAAAGCCATGTGCCATTACGCATACTACCGGTGCCAGTGCGGGGTTCATATCTGACAGGTACACCAGCGTCGTGGATGTCTGCGACGAGTGGAGGGACTACGGGGAGTGCAAGAAGCCCAAGGTGGTGTTTCGCGTCTTGGTTCAGTCCGATTAACGCTCCGTGTAGGAAAGATTGTCGAGGGGACCATCCTTCTGATTGATTTTGACCAGAAACAATAAGGAAATAGGAGGGAAAAAGGGGAAGGACCGGGGGGCAGCGTGGATTCAAGTTGATTCAACTTAGAAACGTGAACCTCTGTTTAGACATATCACGGTAATTTCCTGGGGTCTCGTAGAAAAATAAAATGAAAAAAAAAAAAAAAAAAAAAAAAAAAAAAAAAAAAAAAGGAGTTGACTGAGCGGTATATTTCTACGCTGCCAAACAAAACACTATGGCGAGGTTATTCAATCGTTGCAGTGTGGATGACGAGAAAGAGCAGGCGAAAAAGACAATGGGACCAGCAGCGTGGGTCTTCGAAGAGCACCTAGACAGAGAGGCGCAACCTCAGCCGACGATAAAATCCTGGTCAACTAATCGGATATACGAGACAAGGGCAGATTAATTCGGTCAAGCAAAATCTTGTCTTAAAGTCAAAGATCTAGTTACCAAGTTATAGACCAAGGTCCGCAACGGTGTCTGGTGCCGCCGTCGTCTTTGCAAAACTCGTCATCTGCTACAAGCCCAACGCCCAACCAGAAGTTGCACTTTACACTTGATATCAACCAAGGCTTTATAAATCACTTCCCCCCAACCCCCTCCTCCTCCCCTACATTCTATCCACGGCTCTCATCCCCCTTCACTTCCACCCTCTCGCCCTTTATAACCCCCCCCCCCCCTCTGCTAATGCTGCCGAATCTAGCACCGGCCAGCGTTGGGATCAGCCCTAGCAAAGATCATCATTAGTTTGCTATCCCCAAAAAAACGACTTTGAGAGGGAAAAAAAAAAAAAAAAAAAAAAAAACTTTACCCGTAAGACCAGTTATCAACATTGTTGTAGCCGCCCATATTCTCTCTGCACCCATCGATCTCGTTGTTCAAGCGGTAAATACACTCGGCGTTATCCCAGTTACGGGGCTCCCCTCCCTTGTTCTGGACCTCAAACTCCATCTTCTGGTTGCCGCCCGAGTTGACGCAGATGCGCCTGATCTCATCGACCAGGAAGGTGCCTGTGAAGCGGCCCCTGCCGGTGCAGGCGCTGGTGACGGCGCTGCGGGCGGCGGCCTTGTTATTCCAGGTATCGCCGGACTTGTGGCAGGTCGCGGAGGCGGTGGCGGCCATGATGGCGACAAGGAGGGTGGAGAGCTGCATCTTGGGTGGTTGGAAGGTAAGTAGGTAGGTGCCTAGATCTGGAAAGCGTTGAAGTGTGGTAGTTGTGATTGTGAGCTGAGAGGATATTGATGATGGTGATGAGACGATGCCAAAGATGGGAGTCGGTCTGGAGGTGGGAGAGAGGTTCTTTTATACCTGGGTAGATAGATATTTGGCTTCACATTTTTTCCCATTCATCTCATCATTATCCCAGGCTGTCTTTTCGTAACGACTTAAGCGATATGTTCAGGGGTGGTTGTCTTTACACCTACCAAAAGGGTTATGTAAGATAAGAGGTAGAACCTCAAAAGGAATCAATGATTCCAAATGATCGGTGGGTTTAGTGACATCTGCTTACAGCCTCGTGCTATACCTACCAAGGGGTTATGCAAGATAAGGGCGTGATCTTTTTCTTTTCATTTTTTTTCTTTCCCCGCCGAAAACTAAAATGAACACAGCTCTCTGAAAGCCCAGTACTCCGGATTATTTTCAAAAAATGTCATTATTGGCTTTTTACACTTTTTCAACGCTTTTGTGGAATTTTTTTTTCTTTTTGGTGAAAGTCGCTGGCAAGAAGTCCTGGTGCTTCTTAAAAAGGGATTTTTAGCAGCTTTTTCAGAAATGGCGTTTAAGATGCGATCTTATTCGCCCAAAGCCCTTAGAGGCCTACTTATTTTCATGAATTAATTCTGGAGCCCTTTTATGCTGAAGGTGTTCGAAAAGGTTCTGAAAACCCAAGCACAGGCCACTTAGCTTTCAGAAAAAGTCTCAGCAGAAAAGATTACTGCCCAAGAAGTAGAACCGTATGAGGAATCAATGATTCCAAATGATCGGTGGGTTTAGTGACCGCTGCTTACAGCCTCGCCGCACTTATCAGGTACCTACCAACAACGGCATCCTTGACTGTTTAAGCGTGCCTCCCAACGGTGCCAATAACCATTTATCCTGAGATATTCCACCAATCTTTTTATTTCGCTGATGTTTTTAGCTTGCCGATTATGTCTCTATCTCTGTTACGATTGACTGGCTGCGCGCCACTGACGGGTGAACTGCAGCTGGCGGACCCCGACTGGCTGAATGGAGTTGGGGACGAGAGCCGGAGTGGTCATAGCTCCTACCTTGAAATTTTTAGGACCGGAGTATGGCTTAGCGTTGACCTTCGCTAACCTGGCCCCTCGCGAACCCTGCCTTGGCTTACCCTATTTAATTTTTTTAATTTTTTTTTATCTTTTTGGATAGAGTTTTTTCTTCTTTGCAGTGTGTAGTGTTGGTACACTGCATTATGGTTTGGCAGGCTTTCCAATAAATCATCAAATTTTTTAAATTTTTTTTTTTTGGAGGCTCTTTATTCATTTGAATATCACCTTATTGCGGTATAACCTGCTCGCTCGTGGTATCATGTGGAGGACTCTAATTATCTGTGGAGCGGGTGAAGACGGTCCCTCTAGAAGCAAAAGAGAACAAAAAAAAAAAAAAAGGCATTAGATACAGAGGCAACCTAGCTCATAGATATTGACGACATGCAATACTTGTTGGTCCTCATCTTGGCAGCTTTTGCTGCGCAGTTAAACCCGGTCAGGGACGACACAGTTCCCACACGGATACTCCTGATGGCCTCAGATGCAAGTCATGTATCTATAATTACCCCCAAATCTGCAGCAAATCACATACAATGCAAGAGAACAAGCCGCTCGGTTAAATGACCCCGCCTCGATCGCCAAGTACTGTAATTATATCCCACGTGTGGGTATGAATTTGAAGAAACTCAAAAGTTGTTTGTGTCTCCATTCTCTAGGTCCCATCCCATCCATCGGAGTGGAGTGGTATCAGTATAAACCAGTTTCCAATGCGTTGTTCCTGGGAAATCCTGGCGGTGAACCCAGGCAGGCAGCCACCCCAACGAAAACAGGCGAATGGCAGTGTTGAGCGCGGGGCAAGAATGGAAACATGGTAAAAGCGTGTTGTATATGGAACTCGATCATCATCGAGGGATGTTGTTTACGATGCTTCCAACCATAACGGCAACTTCCCTCTCCCAATGTTTGGTCCCCGCCTCACCACCCCCAACTTTCCCCTTGCCTTTCGCAGCCGAGGCGGCTACCGAGCTGGGTAGCTGACTCCCCTTGATTACACAATCCCTAATCGCTTCGCCGACGCTCTGCCTGTTGGTCCTCAGTGTCCTGCCGGAAACGCTCCCCTTTGACACGATCTCCTGCACCCTGGGAGCCATGCTGCTCGCCATTGTCCTCCAGAAATAGCTCGCCAGCGATGCGGTCTCCAGATAGCCCAGCAGCGGCTGCAGCATATTGCCCCCACCGGGCAACAGCATCACCTGCTGCTTGCTCAGCAGCGGATGCGTCGGCACCTTGGTGACCTCCAACACGGCCTCGAGCGCAACCACGTTCTGGCACCTCGCACTGACCTCGGCTAACGTCCTCTCCAAACTTGGCAGGGTAGCCAGCGCCCTCGACAGCCCGGCGATGCTGCTCTGCAGCGCAGACCTCAAATAGACCTCGAGCGCCTGCAGCATCAACGTCGGCGCCCACTTCTCGCCTGGCCTCGTCGGCACGGGCGTCAGCAGGTACAGGGCCGTGAGCGCCGACACGGTCCGAGCCTTGACTTCCTCGCTCTGCGCAAATGTGGCGGTCTGGCTGGCATTGCCGACCGAAAACTCCCTGACCACTCTTTCCGCCGTCTCCCTGACTGTCCGCTCGATAGGGCCGACGATGCTGTCCCTCAGCGTCCTGACGGCCACGACCCGTTCCACGCCAGGCTCGCCGCTGAATAACTCCCTGAGCCCAAGTAGACTGTGCGCGCACCTGACCAGAGCCCTGTGATCTTCCCTGCCCCGTAGCCCGGCCGAGCTGGTGGTGGTGCTGGCCGACGCGGCGCCCACCAGTTCGGCATGCTGTACCTCCAACTGCCTGCCCAGCTGCAGAGCGCGCGCGACTGTTCTCCCGAGCCTCAAGGCCTCCCACAGCCTGCCCGCAACGATCTTGACCTCGTCGGCTTCTGCATGCTTCTGCACCACCTCCTTTTCCAGCTGCTTGTAGCTCTCGTTGAGCGCGTTCAGTTGGGCTTCGACGTGGGAAAGGATCCGGCCGCTCGCGTCGGTCTGCGTCTGGGTGTGGGAGAGCAGGGGGATCGCCGATCGGGTGGTGAGGGCGTCGATGTGCGAGTCAATCTCCTGAATGTCGAACAGGACTTTGGACAAGGGGGTGGAGAGGTCGAGCGGGGAATCCGAGGGGTTGTTAGTCGACAGTACGAGCGTGTTTGCGAACTGGGCCGGGGAGAAGGTTGGCGAGAGGAAGGCGTCGTAGTCGATGTATGAGGCGTCTTCGCTGGACATTTTGAGGTGTGGGTCTTAGAGCATCATTAACAGGGCTGGGTTTATTTTTTATTTTTTTTATTTTTTTTTTTACTTTTTTCGTCAATAACTTTTGATTTGCAGGTGGTGGTGTGTGCTTTGGTTGTCAAGTGCAGAATTTAGTGGTGGTGTCGACCATCTTCAGGTGCCCCCACTCACCGTCCCCCCCCAGCGGTGTGGTGGGGCCACTCAGAGGTCTAATGCAGCCACCCACTGCTCTGCCCCGCACTTGAAGGCGGCGCAATGCAGTGGTGGCATGGACCTCCCCTCTTCCCCCGTGGGCTTCCACTCAGTTAGGTTGCTGGTGAGGTCATCGTTTAAAGGTGGCCGGCTGTTAGCGAGGTATTCAAATCGGCGGATCGCAGGGTGACACCTTGATGGGCACGATGGACAAAAAAAGTCAAACACCGTGGCAACAGACAGGATCAGAATATTGATTGAATTCCTCCCTTATTATTATTTTCAAATTTTTCCGAAGGAAAATAAAACAAATAAAGTAAACCATAACAACACAACCTCAGTTGATAGCTTGTCAGTTTCTAGTCGGACTTTGGGCCGATCGAGGCCTGAGCGATTAACAGTTCTTGATTATCGCCAAGAGCTTAAAAGCAAAATAGCCACCCCAATTTTTTATTTTTTCTCTCCAACTACCCTACACAGCCAAGCAGCCCACCGCCCGCCGGGGCAACTGTCTGATGAACCCTGACTCGAATTGCCAACTTTTCTTGGGGCCAAGACATCCAATTTCTTGTCGCGAATTGAGTCCATCAAGCGGGTTGCCGGAGATGTCCTGAACATTGTGCGAGATCGACCGACGACGGGCGTCTCTCTAAAACACTCCCCCGCGATCCGAAAGTTCCGAACCCGTCTCGCCAGCAACGATGCTCGAGACTCGCGATATCCTTCCCTTCCCCGGCGGCGACAATTCGAGCGACACGGTGGTTGGCGATGCGCACCTCAACTTGACCACGTTGCAGTATTGGAACTACACGCTCTTCTCCAACGGCACTCTGTCCAACGGCTCCTGGTGCTACCTCACCTTCCAGCCCTGGGCCGCAGATGTCGTCCTCGACAATGGCACCTTTGTGAATGGGACCAAGTGTTGGTCGCCCATCAACCCCATCGGGCCGCGCGCCGGCATTGGGATAGGTTTCGCCGTGCTGTACGGCATCGCCCTGTGCTTGACAATCGTAGCCCTCAATAAACACGGACGGCTCTACCTGGAAGTGACCAAGAGGTTTTATCCCATCGGAAGGAGATGGCAGTGGTACTGGGCCTGCTGGACCTGCGCGACAGCCCTCGTCAGTCTCTTCACCGTCATGGACGTGGATCGTTACTATCTCCCCGAACTTCCCATCGTCCTCACCAGCTTCTTTTGGTTCTTGATGCAGCTTGGCGCAGTAGCAATCGTGTGGGAGGCAGTAAGGCACTGGGGGTCGTGGATGGAAAGGCAGTTCATCGACCCGGATCCATTTGCGCTGCGTGATGACGATACAAGGTCCAAGATTGAGTTCTATCTCCCCCTGATATATTACCTGTTCTGGTGGCTGGTACGTCCTTCCTCCTCGCGCACAGGTTTGCCTGTTGGTTGTGGACAAGGCGCTAACGCATGTGTCCTCTCAGAACTTCTTCCTCGTAATCCCGCGGACTTGGACCCCGATTGAGCACCAGCGATACCCCGAACAAATAGTCCGCGAGGCGGAGCCGGCCGCGACCGGTGTCAGGTTCAAAGCTGCTGCGTTTATGCTGGTCGTGTGCTGGGTTTTGACTGTCTTCTCCTTGCGAACCTCAATCAAATACTACCGTCCTCGCAACCGCGGCATCATCAACCGCTTCATCGGCTTCGTGCGGTTTACTCCAATGCGCTTCAAGCTGCTGATCCCCCTCGCGGCCGTCATCCCGGCATTCCAAGCCTTTGTGGCCTGGCACTTTGCCTCCAGCCCCCTGAACGTCAAGGGCCACAACGCAGCTATCTATGCGGGAGGATACGCCCCGGCACTCCTGATCTTGTATATCCAGATAGTGTTCGGGTATTTCAACCAAAACGAGGATAAGGAATTGCAGCGCCAGCGCCAGGAGAGAAATCGTCAACTCAACCAGGAAATGGGAGTGTCTCAAAAACCAACCTGGTGGGCAAGAGTGAACGGCGAAATCGTCAACCCCAACGAGAGCATGCGTGATCGGCTTGTGCGTAACGTGCGCGAGCTACAGGGCAACAGGCCTAGAGCGGCGACCGATCTTGAAGACGGAGCTGTTCCAGGGGCAGACGGTATCGGGATCACCACCACCCAAGACGGGGTAGAAATGAGCCCATTGCCCAGTCCAACCTATCAACAACAGCAACAACAGCGGCAGCGGGAGTCATCCGGGACCAACTCGTTCGCTGGTTCCCCTGCGCCTCCATATGTAGGAAAATCGGACAGACGTCGCCACGAGCGGACGATGCAAGCGGCCTCGGGGATGTTGTTCCCCCAATCGAGTGAAGCATTGACGTTGGCCGCGAGAAGGAGGGCGGAATTGACGATGGATGGGCCGCCCGCACAGACATTACCGCCGCCGCCATATCCTCTTCAGGATAGGAGATCCAGCATGCAGACTGACGGCAGCGCCACGGGGAGTACCAACCAGCCTCCACAACAGATCAGGAGTATGTTGGACGTGTGAGTTTGGTATGACGATATGTAACGTTATAGCGGCGTGTTTCTCTTTGTTTCTCTTTTTTTTTTTTTTTTTTTTTTTTTTTTGTGGATTACGGCAGGATTATTCCTGGGATAACAGAACCATATGAGTATAAATGACAAACACCTCTTTTCAACTCTGATGCGCCCCTTTACAAAATATTACTTTTGCTCTCGTTTGGCATGTCTGGTTCAAAAATTTCGGCTCGATGTCCTGTTTCTATCCTCAAAGCACCGCTTCTCCCCACACACCAGGACCGTCTTGCTCGTGGCTTCTCGCCCTATCTACCAAACCTAGAGTATCCCTGGACTCATTCATACTCACCACACGGCCGATAATATCCCCGTTCGCAACACCCGGGCTTACAATAGCCTCAAACCGCACCATATTTTGGCTCATAACCGCTGGCTTTAATATCCATTGTTGACTGATAACCTATCACACTCGTTATAAATAGCTCCTAGAATACAAAACATGGTTGCCGCTATCTCCATTCCTTCTCCTTCTTTTCCCCTTTTCTTTCTTTTTTTTTAAAAAAAAAAATACTTAAATCCAGTTGCGCGGATCTTCCGGCAAGACAATAATGAAAAAAGAGTTCCCCGTCCCCTCCCCACGGCTTTTTATTTTTATTTATTTATTTATTATCATTATTTTTCGTTTCTCTCTTGCTCCCCCCCCCCACCCCCCTTTTTTTTTTTTTTCTTCCGCCTCCACCTCTCAAGCAAGGTAAACAAGGAAACGGATAATTTTTCGGGGGTATTTTTTCGTCATTCATTTCGGGTTTTTTTTTTTTTTTTTTTTTTTTTTTTTTTTTTTTTTTTTAATCCCGAAAGGAAAAAAAAAAAAAAAAAAAAAAAACACAAAAAAAAAAAAAAAAAAAAAAAAAAAAATTTTTAACAAAAAATATAATAATTTAA
>MU865004.1:94609-144522 GCA_033576145.1 Cladorrhinum samala | reverse complement strand
TTTTTTTTTGGTTTTATAAATAGCACCGAACGTCTTTTTAATCCACTGCCTCGTGGCAAGGTCATAAAATTTAAATGTTTAAAATAATAACGTTTAATTTTTTGGGTTCCTTTTTTTTTTTTTTTTTTTTTTTTTTTTTTTTTTTTACGTTCTGGGGTCTTTAATGAACTGGTCCTTGGCAGTCAGCTGTCAGCTGTTCCCCGCTGTCTTTCACAGCGAACCCAACAGCCCCACCTAAACGTCATCAAGTGGGATGATTCGGTGGCCTCGGCTGCTCACGGCTTGAAGTTACACCCAGCTCTAATTAGTAGGGCAGTTGGGCATGTTGATTGCCTTTTCCTAAACACATTTTTGAGTGGGAGGTTCCAAGTTCCCAGCTGCGCCTTCCTTGAATCATTCCACCCACCATTCCCTCCCTAATAAAGAACAAGCCAAGGGGGAAATCCACACACTCAAAAAAACAATGATGGTGTTTTACGGACGAACGATCAACCAAAGCCGCTGACGGTATGCGTGTCGGCTCAGTCTTGCAAGGCGTGTAAACTGTACAAATACACGAACGTCGAATGCAATCGAAGCAATCGACGGAACCTATACGAATTAGCTTTCGACGGTGTGAAATATATCGCCATCCGCATTCCAGTTGCAAGCCCGTCGCGTCCCCTCTCTGCAGGGGATCTCCCATAAATATAATACTTTTCTCTGCTGGGCAACCATGTCTGTCCCAGGTGTTATTTCAGGTAAGCGCGTAACCGGTAATCTGCTCTGAATCGCCCGCACATCCTCTGTCCCCGCCGGACAAGAGAATGAAGCAGACCGACCAAAAGAATCCTGATAATAGCTCAATTGCTGGCACGGGAAACATGGCCTCCAACAAGAAGAAAGGCGGGAAGAAGAGCCAGAAGAAAGCTGCGACCGAGATATGGCAAACACAAAATGCTCTCCACCAGCCTGCTGACACAAACGCAGCTTCCCTCAACGTCGCCATCGGTGACGGGAACGCCGGATCGAGCCCCAGTAGCACTCCGGCGCACAGCAGCCGCAAGACGCTGAACAAGAAAAAGAGTGGTGCTGTAGGTTACGCCCCTTCTCGTCCAGGAAGAACAAACAAGATATCTAACAACCTGTAAGAGCCTCGACGGCCAGGCCCAGTCCAAGAGAACCACCATAGGCCAAAATGCCGATTTTGTCGAGTCTACCGGGGATATTGCTGAGAAGGAGGCCGATGATGTCAGCGTCAGACCTTCAAGATCGAAAGGCGTGCAGGTCAACGGTGTTCATGACAACGATGAGTCTGCCACCCAGACGAGCGAGCCAGACACAAAGCAGAGCCAGACAACCGAGGACACCTCGCGGGCGAGTTCACCTCCGAATGGTGTACAAAATGGCAGCACGGGCGGCTTGAGGCATCGCAGGCCCAAGATCAAGCAAGTCCATCACAAGCCGTATCCTCCGCTTGTGGGCGTTCCTGATGAGCAGCTGGCATCGCGACAGCGAGATCAAGAAAACGGCTACAGAATTAGGTCAGGATCCATCCGCTTCGCGCCGTGGAACATTCCCTATCGCCGGCGTTTACAGATGATAGCCGTCATTATCCATTGCCTCAGCATCGCCTCGACCGTCTCGTTCTTCTTCTTTCTCTGCGCTATTCCGCTCGTCTGGCCGCTCTTGATCCCTTACCTTTTGCACATGCTGCTTTCCAAGAGCGCCACGGACGGACGGTTACGTATGCGCTCGGAGCGGTGGAGGCGTCTCCCCGTGTGGAAGCTGTTTGGCGAGTACTTCCCCGCAAAGCTGCACAAGACTCACGACCTCCCACCTACCCGCAAATACATTTTTGGCTACCACCCGCACGGAATCATCTCGCATGGGGCGTTCGCTGCCTTTGCTACTGAAGGACTGGGATTCTCTGAAAAGTTCCCGGGAATTACTAACTCGCTCCTTACTTTGGACTCGAACTTCCGTATTCCGATTTATAGGGACTACATACTGGCGTTTGGTATCCAATCAGTCTCGAAGGAGTCTATTACCAATATCCTCACCAAGGGTGGTCAAAATGGGGAAGGAATGGGCCGAGCAGTGACGATTGTTGTTGGCGGGGCCAGGGAATCGCTTGAGGCCCAGCCCGGGGTGATGAACCTTGTACTTGCGGACAGGAAGGGCTTCGTGAAGATGGCTATCCGCACCGGAGCGGACCTGGTCCCCGTTCTGGCCTTTGGGGAGAACGATTTATATGATCAGGTCAGCCCCAAGACGCACCCTTCTCTGCATAGATTGCAGATGTGGGTGCTGAGGACGCTAAAGTTTACATTGCCTTTCCTTCACGGACGGGGGATATTCAATTACGATGTTGGTTTGATGCCTTATAGAAAACCTTTGAATGTCGTGGTGGGGAGGCCCATCATGGTAGATCAGAAGAAGGATGGGGAGATTGAGAATGAAGACGTGGAGAGACTGCATAAGGAGTATGTGGGTGAGCTGGAGAGGATGTGGGAGGCGTATAAGGGAGATTTTGCTAGTGGAAGAAAGGGGGAGATGCAAATTTTGAAGTAAATAGGGAAATATACAGATAGAAATCTCTTTTGGAGTTGGTTGGTTCGACTGTCGGTGTTGTTGTTGTAGTTTTTTTTTTTTTTTTTTTTGTTTTTTTTTTAGTTTCTTTTTCTTGTTTTGTTCTTGTATCATATGTCTCGTCAAAGAAGAGAAGTACAATCATGAATGAGCTTTATGAGTGGCTTGTATGAAGATATGAAGACATTGTTGAAAACCGAGTATATATTCCCCAAGAAAATTGGAAGGAATGGAAATTTGGCATGTTATTCGATTTGTCAGAAACAATTTAGGAGTCCTGGAGAATAAGAGATGCCAGGGCGGGGAAGTCTCGGACTGGTCCGTTGTTTTGGTGGCTTGCTGATGTATGTGCTGGCTGAGGCCAGGGGGGAAGGCATGTGACTGGCCTGGTTTGAGAAGCGGTCAATGTCTGAATTCCATGATGTTGATGAAGAGAAAGAAAAAAAAAATACCGAAGCTAGATTTTTTTTATACCTCTTGTTCTATGGTTGTTTCCTATTTCCTGTTCTTTTGTTTCTACGGAAGATAAAACACAAGAAAAAGACACCTTCCAGACAATTTTATCCAAAGAAAACCGAACCACCCAGGTATGTAATTACTTATTATTGTTTACCTATTTACTTGTTATTTTACCTCCACCCGAGAACAAACTTTTCTTTCCCTCTCTTTTTTTTAAAATTTTTTTTTTTAAAAAAAATTGCGGATTTTTGAAAATTTTGACGATTGCTGTTTTTACTGTCCTGTACTGTACATACAAACGTACATACATACCATAACCCAAAAAAAAAAAAAAAAAAACAGCCGTGACAAGTCGTGGAACATGTTGACTAATTAAAGTGGTAGGAGCGGATAGGTAAGGCAGGTAGGCAAGCTACCACCTAGCTCAAAGTAAATTAGCTGCTGCTTCCCTCTCTCTCTCTCTCTCTCTCTTTTGTGTAATAGTAAGTTCTAGACCCCCCTCTCACCCCGCCTTGGATTATTTGGTGTTTTTGTTTTTATTTTATATTGCAAATTCACGCACAACATAAATTTGAATTTTTTTTCGGTGGGGTAGTGCACGACATGTAAAGAGAGAGGTTAGCTGACTTGTTTTTGTTTTTATTTTATATGTGGTGGATTAAGGATATTAGGACTTTTGAGTGGTTGATCTTGAGAAAGGAAAAGAGGCTGCCCCCCCCCCCCCCAGAAGAGGAGAGGGGAGCAGAGGAGAAGAGAGAAAGAGGAGGTGTAGGTGTTTGTCTGCATGTTTCCGGTTCTCTTGTTTACGGTGGCGGAGGGGTTGTGACCTACCTGCCTGCAGGTATTTCTGGCTGCGTCTGATGCTTTACTGGTACCAAAGTTTGTAAGTTTGTTGGAAGTCAGCGCCCGTTCGAGTTTGTATAGGATGTTAATAATGAAATGGAACTGATGGTGGAGATGCCTAGGGGATGCAGTTGATCGAAGCACTTGATTAATCGCCTACGTTTTCTCGCGCTCTCCCCCTTTTTGCGAGGGAGGCTATCGGTTAACATGATTGGTACCGAAAAAACAACGGCCCGTCACGGAGATGAGGGGGCTTTGGTAGATGCCAGACCTTCAATTGAGTCACGACAGAGATCATGGTGTTACTCCCACCATGAGAAGGAACCGGGGGAGGAGAGTGGTGAACAACAAGTAAGGTCACCGCGACACAACAGGTATGGTCGTGGCAAGCTCTTATCGATGCTCGCGCTCGCGGCGTTTACCTTGTTGGTCTTTGCGCTTCAGAGTGCTGCTGTGTATTTGGTGGTATGGAAGGTCCGTGGTGGTTTTGACAGTGTGGTACGAGCATTTTCTTTTGTTTTCCCTCATCGTACTCTGTTTTTTTTTTTTTTTTTATTAAAACAAAATTCTTTTCTTTTCTTTCTTTTCCTTTTTTTTTTTTTTTTTTTTCTCTCTTTTCTTTTTTTCTTTAAAAAAAACCCTTACGATTGTGTTTTCTATAGTCCCGAAGCACATCCATTCCTACTCGACCCCTTCTATGTTGAATACGCAAGCCGGGTGCGGCCATTGTTGCTAGACGGAGGTTTACGAATCCCTGGTCAAGTAACTTTGACAACGGAAATATTGGACAAATATCCATTATTCTCTTTTTCGATTTTGTCGTGAGCGACAGCTCGACTGGAACCCTTTCTAGGTGGTCTTTTATTCTTAACAACAAACCGGGAACCTCAATTTGACGGAAATGGTCTGTATATCAAGACTAACGGCCGCGTGTTTACTAAAGCCAGGAGAAGCAACAAGAAACACTACGGTTCAAGTCAACCTCACCTACGCCACATATCAGGGGACGAGGGTAGGGAATGGGGTAAATGCTTTCTTGGGCATGAGGTATGCCGCTGGCCCCTTAGGAGATCTAAGATGGCGAGCGCCGATCGAGCCTATTCGAAGCACAGGTGTAGAGAAGGCTACCGAGGTATGTTTGTGCTTCCAGCTGTATGCACTCGTTCTTTTTGGAACAATGCTGATGAGAAGAGAGCTGATAGTTTCGTCCGATATGCCTCGCCTCAAACGGGGCTTACCCTCAGGCGGGTCAGGATGAGGATTGTTTGTTTGTTAATGTCTGGGCACCTGCCAATGCAACTGCATGCTCCAAGCTGCCTGTATGGGTGTTTATTCAGGGTGGCGGTAAGTCAATATCAGTCAAGGGTTGAAAACAGCAAAGGTTGACTGGCGCTGGCAGGATACAATGCCCTCACCAATGCGAACTGGAATGGTTCAGAGCTGGTAGAGAAGTCCAGGCACAATCTTATCCTGGTGAACTTCAACTATCGAGTTGGGATCTGGGGGTTTCTCGCCAGCGAGAGGGTCAGAAACGATGGTGCTCTGAATGCTGGACTGTTAGATCAGCGGATGTTGCTGAAGTGGGTAAAGAAACATATATCTTCGGTGAGCTCCTTCTTCTCGGCGTCAGGTTCTAAAGCTGATACGATGTTCTAGTTTGGGGGAAACCCAGATCATATAGTTATACATGGTGCCTCGGCAGGAGCAGGTTCGGTCGCCATGCATTTGGTTTCCTATGGAGGCCGTGACGATGGTCTTTTTGTTGGGGGCATGGTCGAGGCCATCTTCTTCCCGGCACAGCCGTTCTTATCTGAGCTCGAATGGCAATTTGACAGAGTGGCGGCACAGGCAGGCTGCGGAAAAGTTGACTCGGATAAGCAGATGGCATGTCTTCGTCAAAAAGATGTCGCTCTTCTTCAGAGAGCCAGCCGGGCCCAGCCATTTCCCGGCAAGACCTTGCCTCCAAACCCCATATTTTACTTCACGCCCTGTGTCGATGGGGACATTCTGCGGGATATTCCATATGAATTATTTGGAACAGGGCAGTACGTCAAAGTGCCAATGCTATTTGGGACTTCTAATGATGGTAAGTAGTTTTGATCCCTGAATCGCCAGTTTGAGCAATGGCTGAAATAATCTCCAGAGGGTTCCGTCTTTGCAGCGAACGCCAGCAGGCGTTCGGACATGGCCACCTTCTTTGAGAACAATTACCCGCGACTTACCAAGAACGACACGTATTCCATCCTCGCTCGATATCCTGTCCTTCCCTCGGTTCCAAATCACGCTCCCTGGTTTCCAACCGCCAGCCAAGCATACGGAGACGCAACCTTTATCTGCCCCCAAACAAATGTGCTCAATTATCTTTCTCGTAGAACCTATTCATCCCCAAGCACCAACTCGCCACTTTATGCATACCGATTCAACGTTCAGGACGAGCGTAACATAGCCACCGGAATGGGAGTGCCCCATTTATTTGATGCTGCGGCTATCTTTGGCCCTGACAACATAAGTGGGGATGTCGCACACAGCTACAGGACGTACAACAAGGAGGTGGTACCGCGGGTTATGGCTTACTACATAAGTTTCGCACGGGCATTGGATCCGAACCGGTATCGATTGTTGGGGACCCCGAAGTGGGAGACGTGGGACAGTGGTCAAATTGGCGATATGAAGAGGATGCTGTTCGAGACGGGGAATACGCAGATGGAGCTGCTCAGTGAGGAGGAGAAGGATCGATGTAGATTCTGGGAGGTGCTAGGAAGGGAAAGGATGGAGCAGCGGTAAAAGGGGCGAGGCTGAGATGTGGTGATGGAGAGAGATATGAACATCAAGAGATGAAGTGGTGGCAAGGACATGTTTGTGGTGAGGTTATTGCTTGGCTCTGCAATCCCATCATGAAGAATTATTGTTTGCAAATGGAATTTTGCTGATGGGTCAAAACGCCAGTGCTTGCTTTCTTTTTAATCATCATTATTATCACAGACTCGATGTTTACTCCTGAATGTTTTTTTAGGGGTTACACTCTTTGACGGATGGCTTCCGGCTACTCGATGATTACTCGAATTTCTCGAGGTTGAGCCTCCAACGGTCTAATGGTGTGTCAAGTTAAGAGGTGTAATATCTCTCTTGAAGATTCAGAGCTACAGGGCAGCTATATAATATAAAGCGGCCTGTTGAAGCCCCCGAGGCTTCTTTAGCTTGCTTTCGGTTTACTGTCCGCTTAATCTGACAACTAAAAACGATATCGTCTACTCTCCCTCCACTCCCCAGTCTAAGCCGAGTTCCCTTGGTTTTGTCAAAACATATCGTCTACTTCACTGAGCACAGCAGAGGATAACATATGATGTGTTTAACATCCAATACCGCGTCAAGCGATCGAAGGGGCAAGGATCACAAACAAGTGTCACGGATCTGGACAAGTCTGTGTTTCGCTTCAAGATATCGAGATCAACAACACTAAGATAATTAATAACTTCCTCTTCATTATCACACAAGCCCGCGCTCCCCATGTCAGAAATCATTTTCGGCGTCTGAGTAACACAGTCATCACAAAGGTGCAGCCAATCACGGAAAATGAAGTGTCCATCTATTCACAGGATCATTGTTCCCCAGTTCGGCAGTTGAGAATCTAACAGCGCAGATCATATTACATACATAATAATTTAAATTACCTACCTACCTACCTTCAAGTCACTCTTACCCAAAGACACAACCGCAACCCTCGAGTGATTTAATACCTTCAAAGACTTTCTTCCTTGCTCTCTCTTGAGACGGTTGAGACGGATGAGACGGAAAGAGCTTACTGATCGGACGGTTCCTCTTGTCCCACATCAAAGACACTTCAGCCGCAAGAGATTCCTAACTTGGGCCGACACCCTTTCCCCCCCCCTTCCCCCCGCGAGGCTTGAACTGTGTTCAAGCTTTGTAACACCTAATTTACACACTACCTAGATAGACGCGCCTCTACGTAATAACCCTCAACAGTTTCAAGGAGAAAGGAACTGCGAAACGCCAGACATGACTGAAAGGACTAGGCACCCCAATTCTGATCCCCCCCCCCCCTTTGACACAAAAGAGACAAGAATTGATGACATGCAGATAAGATACTTGGACGCCACTGAATAAAATGCAAAGTGATACCCAAAAATTTCCTCTTTTTAGCCACCATGAATTAGTGAAACCACCTCATGCGCGCAATTTTTTTTTTTTTTTTAGTTTTTTTTTTAGTTTTTTTTTTTAGTTTTTTTTTTTAGTTTTTTTTTTTAGTTTTTTTTTGGATCTGACACAATCTGGCGCATGCCTGGTTCTTCATGATAGAATAAATGGACAACATAGCTTAAACGATTCCTTATCCTTCAGAGATGCGTAGCGTTAGGTAGGCACTTCAATGACGACCCTTCGATTGTGGTCGAATGCTGTTATTATGACAACAGATCTGAACACAGTAGAGAGGTTGGCGAATTTTTTTTTTTTTAAATTTCTTTTAATTTTTAAATTTTTTTCGGGGGGGGGGGGGTTGTTGGCAGAATATGTAGTTTATCCTTTAGACTTAGACATGTCTTTTTCAAACGACAAAGCAGGCTTCCCAACGCCTTCCACATCCCCAAGCCGTATCAACTCTCACTCATCGACATCACCACAGTCACCACCACCGTCACCACCACCGTCACCACCACCGTCACCACCACCGTCACCACCACCATCACCACAACGATCACAGCCGCCGCCGCCACATGCGGTTGTGTCATGGGTCATGTCATGTAAAGCCTACTGTCGGAGTTTCCCACTCCAAGCTCCGAAAGAAAGAAAGCAAGCAAAGAAGAAAAACTCGGTGATCTCCTGGCTGCTAAATGCAGAGTTTGCTCAGCACGCCGAATAAGAAAAAGAAAATAATCAAGCCAACCAACCAGATCTCGAATCCAACCACGCCATTCATCATGTAGACACGAACCGAACAAGTTTCATCATGTGCGGCAAAAAAAAATCTGAAAATCCTGATCCGGGCCGCTACACGGAAGAGCCGGAGCTAGCCAGCGTTTTTCTTCTTCTCACTGAGTCTCGAGGCCCGGATCAAGGGACTACCAGCTTGATATCGTGTGCCTCCCTCACCCCACTTTCATAACGTGTCCGCAAACATGAGACCGACCGCCAACAAGCATGTCCTACCCAACCATCATCGTCGTCATCATCATCGATCTCGGACATGCTGATCTCACTCGCCACCCCGTCAGGGCAAGTCGTGCGGACGATGCCTTACTCTATGCATCGAACAGAAAGAATGGTGGTTTCCTGCAAGGCGGCGCGGATTACGGCGCGGACAATACCCGCCCACACGCAACACTTCGACTCGGCTCGGCGCGCCGCACAAACAGTCCCCAATACACGCATGTACCCGGGAGGCAAGAAGACATAGACAGGAAGAAAGAATTTTTTTTTTTCATCCCATGATGACGAGCGGCGCAGTCGTTTTCCTCTTCCCCTCCCCCTCCTTTGGCCCCCCCCCTCTCTCATTATTCTCTCCCACTCTCTTGCTTTCTCACACATTCGTACCCCCCGCATCGTGTGGTATCACTGTCTTACAGGATGCGGCCCGGGTCCTCTGTTGATTGTGGAATCGCAGTATCAGGTGTTTGCTTACACTCAGTGTGTGCCGCAACATAATTGGGGGGGAGGGGGGGGAGATAATAGAAGTACAGATAGGTTGCAACTTGGGGGGGAAAAAGGGTCAAAAGCCAAATCGGCACATGAAAGAACGGTAGGATCCAAAGGAAGGCGGCGTACATAGAACGTTTCAAACGTTGCACCAGCCCTACACCATAAGCAACATCGCAAATCTCATCACCATCATCCCTCGAGCACTAACAGGCAGGAATTGCGAAACACAAAAACACTCTCCTTGTCTCATGCTCTCTCTGAATCCACAATCAACAAAACTCATAACAGGTCTGAGCCGTTGATTTGTGACAAGGGCCAGTCAGCACAGCTCGGTAAGACACACTTGCTTCTGGATGCTCCGTGATGCCGAAATTCAGATTCCACCAAGCATTTCCCAGATGAAAGTTTTAATGCAGTATTGAGTCATGTTCCTTGTGCATCTTAACCCCATGTGTCACAAACCGCACTGGCGGTGTCGTGATATCCATCCTTGACCAAATTTCTGACCGGCACTGACCGGCTTCTGTAAATCGGGGCTAGAACTTATAAAAACAAAGGAAAAAAAGAAAAGAGAAAAGTTCGAACCGTACGCTATTAGCGTCACGGTGGCACCGACCGGCTGAGCAACACCGATCTCCGCGCGCAAAGTCACAAATGACATCTGGACGATCTCCAAGGCGGTGTTTAGATGGCCGGACCGGTCGTTCTTGGTCCCTTTGGCGTACTGACCCATGATGATGATCTTCTCGACTACTGAGCGAGAACAGGCCTCCCCGACCCGCAGGTCTGGAATGTAGTCAGTGCCCATAGCTAAGAATGTGCACCATGTAGGACCTCTGGTCGGGGGGTCCGCACGGTTGGTGATTGAGACGACGAATCTGAGGGCGGAGCGTACAGGCAACAGCGAGGCCTGGATCGCGGCCAACCGGGCCCAACAGGCCTGAAAGAGAGAGGCTCGGTCTTGAGCATCGGAATGGAACCAGTTAGCTGCCTGCCTTCTGACCGCATCGGCCTTTACCTCGCATTTGGGGTTGGAGTCAGGTATGGACGACAAACTGACGGCTTTGGCTTTAGCCATTCTTTTCGGCTTCGAGGTCGAGGCGTTTGCGGGGTAAAGGCACGACAACAAACGAAAAGCCAGCTTCCCCGAGGCTTTAGGGCCGGGGATGAATTCCGTTCTGTTCAGATCTCCACGGGACGGTGCTGAAGGAATGTAAGCGGGTCCGACTAAAAAGACCAGACAGAACAACATCATAGACTAGAGAATGGCGGTGACGAGAGACTAAAGCGAGACCCGTGCGTTTTTCCTTTTCCAGCGGCCTGGGACGGTCCAAAAGCGCACGACTGGAGTGATCAGAAATCTGGCGTGCAGACCTGAAGGGGAGAGAAAAAAAATTATCATTCAAACCCCTTGGCACCGGCATTGCTGTTTCGTGCTCCTTGCGCTTGCTTGTTATGGCCACACTGCAGTGGCACAGGCTGGGATTCTGAGGCGCTGGTGGTGACTGACGGGCAGCATGGTCCGAAAAATCACAACAACTAAATAAATAAAAAAATAAAAAAATAAATAAAGTCCCGAATGGAGTCAATAATACCTCCGTTTCTCCTGCCGTCTGCTGTGCCGTGCAGGATAATGCAGAGAAGAGAGCAAGGCACCAATCCTACTATTGGGAAGCTTCCAAAGGTTCCCTCCAGTTTCCGAGAATTAGTCTTTTTTTGTATGTACCTGTACTTCTGGAAGCTGCATAGCACCAGTGCAAGCCGAAACATGTTACCCACCACCTGTTTGCTTTTCTGATGCTGTGAGCGCGACATCTGCTTTTCGTAACCAAGAGCAGCAAATCAGTCCAACGTGGCGTTTGTTGATAGAACACGCGATCCCCCCCACGATGCGCGCACACACACAAACCAAGAGCACAACACGCCACAAAATGCAGGAGAAGTATTTTGACACCGGCAAAAGCAAACGTCGCCTCCCATTGCTTTTTCAATTTTTTTTTTCCCACATCATCATCAGCATCATAACATGGAGCCCGAACTCCACGAACCGTGAACAAGTCCAAGACAAGAGAGCCAAGAGACAGGAAAAATCTGCCATCCCTGCCCCGTGTGGATGACCGCATAGACGTGATAAACAGTCGACGGCCTGAATCAGGAATCGAACCAAGGCCAAAAGCAGTTTGATTTAGAGCCCGTCAAGCCTTGGCCACAGAATCTGATCTGGAACCCCACGAAGGCATCTTATCGAAATGTGCCGCCTCTTTGGCGAGGGGCCGGATGCTGCCGAAATTCTGTCTGTCGATAGCATTTCCATTCAAGTAATTCGTGGGGATGCTGATGAGGTACCGACTATCCCCATTGTGCCCCCTCGTCGCTGGGATTCCTCGTGCTGGTACTCATCGAGTCCCAAGCTTCACAGTCCAGGCTGCTTGGCGACAAGGCGGTCGGCCAGATAGGACACCTTACGTAACGAGCGGGTCGATCAAGAGATGGGGAAAAGAAAAAGGCGGCGGGACGCAATGACGATCATTTCGTCTTGCTCGGCTCTTCAAGCACGTGAAGTGATTGCCACTAGTTGATCTTCTTTGCTTATACGCAAATTGAATGAAAACGAGCTCTCGGGAGATTCAATCGTGTGTTATTGTGGGTTGTTCGTCATTGATACGAGTAGGAATCCGCTGTTGTTCATCCGCTTCTCTGTCTCCTCTTTTTTCCTGTTCACTGATGATGGGAATTGGAAAGGCTCGCTAGAGTTTATTGAAAACGTCAAGACAAAAAGGGAAGTTGCTGTGTAACTCTGGAATTTGGAAACGAAGGCCACCCTCCCTGGCTCCCTCATGCGGGGACTGGAGGGTCTGAAACCTTCGAGAAGACCCATCAACATGGCACGCGGAACCCCCCATTGGCTGAAATCATGTATTGTTCCTGCGCTAGTGGATCATCGGAGCGGTGGGCACTGTGGTTGGTGCGGCCCCCATGTGTTTTGTGCTCCTGCGGCCAGCCAGGAAGTATCGCGCCATCATGGGCAACTGTTGTGAGAAAAAAAGAGCCTTGGCTGTGGGCAGAGAAGCGCACCCCACGGCGCTCGTTGAGACGATGCCTTCCGTTTGTTTGACGGCGTCTCGTGCATCACGGAACGTCGACAAAGTTTACCCTTGTTGCTCTCCCAGAGCCCGGGAAAGAAGATCAGCTAGCACCAAACCAGACGACCGGTGAGCCCACTGGGACTAACGGTGACCCAAAGGAACCCAAGCCCTGGGGGTCGGAAAATTCTCATTTTGCTAGGAAAAAGGCGGTGGAAGGCTTCTTACCGCATCTGAGTGTAGTAAATGCCACCATGTAATGAGCATGACAGGACCCTGTCTTTTCTCAATTCCTTTCCCGCAAAATCTGGGGCGGGACATCGAGACGGCATAACTCCCATTTGGGGTCACTGTCGCCCGATGGCCATCACAATCCCTGAAGCTTGACCGACACAGACGGCCCCCCAACCCGCGGCCCGTTGGCTAACGGTCCGTACCAGGTTTTGGTCAGAACCAAGCATGCTCTGGAGCGGAATATTTCCCAAACGATATGCAGGCTATTGATGATCAGACCGCCACAATTGCAACAGGCCTGCCTGATCTTGCCCGCCTTTTTGCACGTGTTTTCTCCAGGTGGCAGAAATTGTCTGGAGAGTCTCAATCCCCCGAGAGATTTGTTTCGAGCCCAGCAGTGCAGATCATGGCAGGACACCCGAGGATACCGCCGATGCCCAGCGTCTGTAATGCATCATAGCCCAGGACGTGAAGGACTAGCCCTGGATAATTCATCAGCACCTGGTTTCTCGAATTGCCTCCTCCGAAGCCACAAGAAAGGTTTGACAGCACCAGCGTTGCTCTTTTGGGTTAAACAATTCCGACAGAAGAAAATGCCCAGTCCTTCCAGAGTCCCAGGTCCGCGGTGGCGAGATGTTGCCAAGCCCCATAGCATCTTCCGATTCGGCCCTGCCAGGGTTTCAGAGCATGGGGTTAAAAAAACCTCACCATGACCCGGCTCACGATGCCGTCTGTGCTGGGAGCTGGAAGACCCACCGACGCTTAACATGTTCCGACTCTGGAAGAGGGTTCATTTGTTAATGCCTGCGCAGCAGCATGGACCCTGGGAATCTGGTGCACCAAGCAATCCAATGCGGTGTACACAGTACTCAAGAGCCACAATAACAAATAATTGTTTGCGCCCAGTGGGCACCTTTCATCACCGAACCGAACGTTTGCTGCTTCGAGATGCATACCCATGCCGGCTACGGGCAGCCGGCTTCCGTGCTTCTCTACTTCGCTCGAGACTCTGCCGAGGTTTCTGACTGCGAGGGAGGTTTGGTTCAGGTGAAGCCAGAAATGTCAGAATCCGAGAGCAAAGGAAGAAGCGGGGAAGATGTGACGAGGTTGATAAGACACTTCTCCCAGACGCGATTCGCTTGGCTGAGAAGGTGAGCGAAAAAAGTTCCCTCGTACCTGCAGATGGCTGCAGTAGCGTCACCAGCACCCTGCAAGGTACAGTGCCAGACTCGACCTCCAACTGGGAATTGCTGTGTGACGGGACGAATGTATTCCGCCCCTCCCGGTACCTACCTACATACAACATGCAGTTTGTTCGCCACGCATGGGAGTGACGAGCAGCTGCTGGACTTGCAAATGTTGTGCAAACTGCAAAACGGATGGCAGGAACACCGCCAGCCTATTCAGACAGCCTTGGTAGCTGCCTCGTTTTGGGGGGGGGGGGGCTGACTCCCCGCCCATTTTGATGTTGCATCTGTCATTCCATTTTGTGTGGATAACGTCAGGCAGCCTTTTATGCAGATTAGAGAGCTGTTTCTGGTAGCGAATCCACCAAGGCAGGCAAAGCAAGCCGGAGTTTTGGAATACCAAGTAGAGAGAGAGCATCCATGTCTTTGACTAACAGAACCCGGCGAGGACAACGCCGTGGTTGCGATGTTGCATGCAGACGATGCAGTCAGGTTGTGTCACTAGGGACGCGCGGTCATGTTTCCAAGAAAAGCTCGACGTGCTGTTGATTGACGGACGAGAGACTCTGGGCAAGAGAACCCATCCAGAATAGGCCCAGTGAAGTCATACCTAGCGCATCTTGGGAGAGTCCTCTGGATCTTCGGAGGCCATTTTCTTAAAGACCACTGTTCTCCAAAAAGAAAAAAGAAAAAAAGATTTATTTTTTTCATCCTAGCTTCACTACGTAATGGTATTCTGTTTGTCTCTGTCGAGGCCGTGTGACGTTTCGGGACGTGGACGATGTGACTGGTCCGGAATGAATGAAACCGCATTTTCTCGCCGATGTCTCTCTTTGCACCCGGCGAGAATATCCTGAAATGCGGTCATGATCAGCGAGGCAGCTCCTCCACCTCAATGAGCTGCAGCAAAACAGTTGGAGGGGCCACTTCGTTCACTTGGCTCTCTCCTTCTCACTGGCTGCGCTTCACTTCATACCATCAACACGTGAACAGACTTGTATGTAGCAATGCTTGAAACTTGCCCAAAATGGCGGATTGGTACCTCTCACAATAGTGGATCTTCCAGTTTTGGTTTTGGTCCTGGCTGCATCAAGCTCCAACACCGCTTGTCTGCAGGAACTGCATTGGTTTCGAATCCAAATCAACCGTCCGAGATTGCATGCTGCCTGGCCACACCCACCATCCCCATTGTTTCTATCTACTGGAGACTCTCCCAAAGTGCTCGGCGGCCATTCGCAATGATTTCTCAACACTTGGGAGGCCAAACACGATACAACGGCCAACAAATATTAAGCCGCGGGGTTGGTCAAGGTTTGTTTAAGTGGTTGCATGGCGGGGCCGTGATTCGAGGCTTTCTTTCCAGGCTTTCATTGTTGGCCTTCCGAGTGGCTGACCGCTCGCCTCCAACCGTTTTCTTGGTCCCCTTCCCCTCCCCTCTCGCCTGACCCATCCCGCGACGTGAGAGGCCACGGCCACATCCCACCACGATCGACAGACATATTCGTGGACAGCCTCTCTTCGGATGTTTCATGTTTCTTTGCTCAACGGGTGAGCAGCCGGCAATCCACTTTTCAGCTTGTCGCCGGCGGCGACATTCCCCCTCCCTCCTTCATCCGTTCGTCTGTAACAAAGGCGGGCACAATGCGCATCGTCACCTTGGCGGGGCGAGAGCACGTATGTACAATGGTCAAGGCGCCGGACGTACAACAGTAGTATAGGATGATGGTCCGAGTGGCACGGCTTCCAGAGGAGTAGCAATCTGTATCCATCGGCATGATAGCTCTTCGCTCTCCTTGAGAAGACGCCCTCCAATTGCATCGATAATATCGAGAGATCGTCCGCCTGTTGTGGGCCACATTTTGCCGCAGACAAGCAATTCACCCGTCATCGCAACTAGCGGTCATCCTGGTTCTATTTACACAGTACCAGTGATATTTTGGGAGCAGAAATGATAACATACTATTATCAGAGGCGGTATCTATCCTGGGACATTTCGATCCACGTATACTAGTAGAGTTATTACCCACCATGTTTCCCGGTACACTCCATTGTGCGCTACGAGATCAACAGACTCCCCAGCAGACTGGATGTTTCGTGCATTGGGGAAAGAATGGCATAACGTATGAAGGATCTCGTCGGCGCCTGTTGGCATTATCTTGGGGTTGTCACACCCATCTCGCTCCCCTCATCAACGGCGGCATCGAGGGAGGCCATTCGCACAAGCACGAGCACATGCACATGGACCGTTGCCCAACTCGGTCACTGATCACAGTCCGGCGCGACGCCGTTTCTCTGCCTTGGACAAAGGTGGCCTCTTGCAAAGTGTTCGTGCCTTGCAGGTCCCGACCTGCGGCCGCGACTGGTCCTGCAGAAAGAAGATGGTCTGAACAGCCAGATGTGACTGACGCGATGCAGCGAATGGCTGTGCCTGGCTTGCCGTCGGACATCGCGCTTGACCGTCACTACCGCGCCTCGGCACAGCGATGCTCACTTTTGTGCAAGTTGTGTGGTGGGCATGGAGGGCAACCGTGCTGGGCCGCCGACCTATCAGCGCTGCGGAGGTGGTGGTGGCCGGCTTTATGCATGTGCTCGTCCCCTCTTAGGTTGTTGGTCAGTGGCTCAAGAGGTCTCGAGCCCACCGAGCGCTGCTTTGGGATTGGTCCTCTCCAGTGTGCATCGCGCACACATGCACAACCAGTTTCTCTCTGTTCCCGCCGATTTACGAGAACGGCTCAAGAGGTGACGAGTTGCAAGACTGGACATCCATCGGGTGCCACTGGCTGACCAGCCAAAGATGGCGTCTGTGTGCGGCGAAAAAAGAAGCAGAAAAAGCACCCAACCCAGTTCCAATCCGCTGTCGTTGCAGGCCCCGCCCGAAAAAATGACAGAACTAGTAGCTATTCCCAAACACGAACCTGACGGGGAATTGACAATTGACAGGTCGACCCCACCAGCAGCGAACGCCCAGCTAGCCGACGGGCGGTGGCCAACTCGATGCTAGCATTGTTTGCTAGAGCCCAAGTGCTGGCTGCCAGGTGGTCGGGCGTATCCAAGACATTGGATGGGCCTCTGGGAGGGCTACCTCAGCACCTGAGGGGACGGGTAGCTGAGGTGAACAACCAAACACAGCAGCAGAAAACAAAAAAAGACCTCGGAACGCGGTGGATAGAGCGGGCACTGCTTGGACACAGCGCACTCACACTCAGCCAGAGGCCGCTCTTTTTAGTGCCATGTACGTACATGCAATGATGGACGGCGATGGGATGGGATGTGTTCTGTATGCACGTTGTTGCATGTACACAACAAGCAATGGATCCAACCACAGGCTGCAAGACCCAATGTACCCTCAGCTCCGCGGTACTTCCGGACTGCCTGTTGCTGCTTGGCCGGTCTAATCCAGATTTAGCATTATCTGCTAGTGGTCAATCCCGGCTGCGCCATCACGGATGGATCCAGTAGATGTCCACCCGGACCACCACCCAGCTACCCACTCACACCCAACTGCCCACCCTCCACCCATCTGATGTTGTCGTCCACTTGCCCCAGACGGGCAGGCAGGGGTATCGATGAGGAGGAACCAGTGTGGAGGGGCCACTTGGGGACCACTGGGAGCCCAGTCCTGCCCGTGGACCCCTCCTGGTCCATCCGGCCCCTGTCAACCCAAGGTCCCAAGTCCCAAGCGAGACCATGCACGGCGTGCAAGGTGGATTGGTCTCTTGGGGAGCCCACACCCTGCATGGCCGCTGTTCTCTCTCTCGCAGCGGCAGTGGGTGTGGCCCCCTCCCCCCCCAGTCGGTGGGCGAAAGAGGGCCACCGCCTATCAATGGCAACTCACCATATCTCTGCCCGTTGATCTCTTGGGGTGGGTTAGATCCATCCGTACATATCCCCAAGGGCTTCCCTTCCAGTCACTCTTTTTCTCTCCACACCGGCAGATCTGTCGACTGGGCGCGTGATCCTCTGTCTCTCTCTCTCTCTCATATATCTTCTTCATTTACATATCGGTTCCGATTCCTTTTGAGAACTCGAGACTTCTTTTTGGGAATACTTCTTTCTTCCCTCTCACCTTCTTTCATAAACATCAACTCGGTCCAAGCAGACCCTTCAACCTCCCAACCAGACCACCAACCATCCCTCTTTATACATCCTCACCAAGGTTGTAGAGTGTGAAACGAGACGGAAGCTTTGACGAGTTCATGTACAACATCGATCCTCGAGACTCATAGATCCCGGCTAGTTGTAGATCCACGGTCACAACTGCCAGCCATTCATTACCAAATCAGCGGAATCGAATTACACACCATCTTTAGGCCACTGCCGACAACGTTCGCAAGAGCACTTGTATACTACACCCGCCCGATATATAATTAATACTTAAAACATCGACATCAGAAGAGAAGGGGAAAAGAAATCGACGAGAAGCGGGAAAGATACTCTTGTGCCTCACCTGGTTGGTAGCAGCTGAACTCCTCGATGAGAAACAGTGGGAGCTGGAGCTGATGAAAAAGGAACAGCACCGCACACCGTTACAAACTCACCACCAGACACCCCACAACTCGCACATTATGGACGGCATGATGACTCCCCAGGGGGTTGCCCCATCCTACTTCTTCTACAGCCCGGATCCGAACCCAGAGGGAAGGCAGCACGGTCGTTTCATTGCGCAACCACACCAGCAACATATGGCCATGCTCCCAATTGTTGCTCCCCTGCCTTCTACCCCAATCTACTCGCGACCGTGCTCGTCGAGCTCACAACACCAGCTGGTCTCCAAGCCCTTCACCAGCGCACCCATGCTTCCCTCGACCCTCACTCCCTTGGCATCCCCACAGCCCCTCAACTACAGGCCGATGATCGCTCTGGACACAGGACTGGGCGATGTTGAGGGCATGTATCCCTACTCGCCATCGACGCCTCCACTTTCGTGTTCCAACAGCGCTATCAGCAGCCCCGGTAGCTGTGACATGCTTCAGACGCCGCTTAATCCCATGTTCTCGGGCCTTGATGGCATCGACAGCAAGGATGCCTGCGACGAGATCCAGCTCGAGCGATTCCCCAGCTTGGAACCCTGGTCTAGCTGCACATCTCCCCCATTGACACCTGGTAAGTCGACATTTTATTTGATTGAGGATCAGAAGCGGGGAGGAAGAGAAATTCGAAGATTCAGATTTGTAGTGATATTAAAGTGTGGTGGCTTTTACTGGTTTAAAACTGGGCCAGGCGGTTTGGTTTGGTTTTGGTGGTTTTGGCGGGGTGGGTTTGGCGTACCTGCTGAGCTTGGGGGGGGGGGGGAACTCGCTCTAAAAAAAAATTGGGGGGACTTTTTTTGGCTGACTTGACCTGAATTCTCTCTTGCAGTGTACCTCCCAACGCGCGTGCCAGAACCCCAGATTGCGACCCTAAACACACAGGCTTGCGACCTCCTTTCCCCTGCATCTTGCCCATCACTTTCCCCATCACCAACACCATACGCACGCTCAGTGTCTTCAGACGACGTCGACTTTTGTGACCCGCGCAACCTGACCGTGGGATCCGTCAATTCAACGCTCGCTCCCGAGTACGCTGCACTTCCGGCCCTGTGCGCAGGCGAGGAAGAGGACCAGAAGTTTGTGCTTAGGGGCGAGGCTTTCGCCAAACCCAGCTTAATTTCCAACACCGCGCCCTTCAGCTTTGGCCACCCCAGCCTCCACGGTCTCCCCTCGAGCTTCACCTCCCTTGAGGATCTCTCCGACCTCGACTCTGACGACGACTTTGTCAACGGCTTGGTCAACCTCAGCGAGAACCCCACTCTTTCCATCAACAGCCGCTCGCGCTCTTCTTCCGACGCCGAGTCGCTTGGCCAATCCAGCTACCGGTGCGAAGACGACTTTGAGGACTTTGAGGACAGCGACATCCTGAACCTTGCTGCCGCCACCGACTCGTGCTGCGACAGCGACGCGCACCAGCACAAGCGGCAAAAGAAGTCCAAGAGCTCCAGCTTGCCCATCATGAACGTTGCCGCAGACTCCGCTGCCCAGGAGACCCAGACTCCCAGCAACCAAGGCAGCGCTGCTCCCGAGACCGCCAACAACAGCTCCGAGGCCAATTCCACTGCCGGAGACGCAAGCACCCCTGCCAACCACACCCCGGCTCCCGCCAACCGTCGCGGCCGCAAGCAGTCCCTGACTGAGGATCCCTCCAAGACGTTCGTCTGCGAGATCTGCAACCGTCGCTTCCGCCGTCAAGAACATCTGAAGCGCCACACCAGATCCCTTCACACCCAGGACAAGCCTTTCGAATGCGGCGAATGCGGCAAGAAGTTCTCGCGTTCCGACAACCTCGCTCAGCATGCTCGCACCCACGGCTCCGGCGCCATCGCCTTGGACCTGCTCGACAATCCCGAGGCCATGGCCGCCGCTGGCATTCATCCCGGCTTTCATCATCCAATGATGGGCGGCTCCATGATGGGCGCCGATGATTATTCTCACCAGGCCCTCGGCAAGGTGCTCTTCCAGGTCGCCGCAGAGATCCCTGGCAGCGATACTTCGGACGATGACTCTCAGTCTTCGGGCAGCATGAAGAAGCGAAAGAGGTCCGAGTGAACAATCAATGTCGTTTCACTCAACAATTAACTATTACTTTTAATTTCGCTTCTTTGCACACTCTTCACAATGCCGATGGTTCGCGCACTTTGGAACGTGCCGTCGCCATTGATGTCCGACATGACTTTAATGACGGAACTTCTCTCTTTGGGCTTGAGGTACGTTTACACAAGGTACAGATGGGAGAAATCATTTTCTATGAAGACAAAAAAACCGATATGGTTTAGGGGTGGGGAACTTTGGCTTTTTCAATTTTTTTTTCCATATATATATATTTTTTAGTGCTATTGCGCTGCTTCTGCCATCTAGATATGGTATATCATTTGGCAAGAACGGAGCAAGCGGGTGGGGAGGAATATCTTTTCTTTTCGCATTTTCTCGGTTTTCTCAGAGCATTCGTAGAGATGCTTCTTGATGTGTACTACAACCAAAACAAACCAAGACCCATTTTTCTCAATCACACTCAGTCAAGTCTGCTTCCCTGTTTTTTTGTTGTTTTTTTTCGCGCTCGTGGCTCCGGCAAATCATGGTCCAAAAGTTTTCCTTTCTCGCGACATCACTGGGCATGAAAGAGGTTGGGTAGCAAGCTACGGAAGCATACGACACGAAATCGGCGGCGCTTTCTTTTGACAATCTGGTAAACAAAGGGCAAGAGGGGAGCGGGGGTTTGTGGTGTACACATTATTCTGGCCATTGGAGGAGAAAGGATAGGGCATGGAAGCAGGGAGAAGGAGGTGGGGGTGGTAACAGCAAAGTCAATCAACATTTGTTTACAAGCACACACGCACACTAACCATCCTTTCGGTTTTTTTTTTCGCGGCGGCATCTTGCGCTCTTTTACGTCTTGTTTCAATTATACTATAAGCAAGTCGAAAACCGCAGGTTCTACCGTCGGTATTTTTATGGTCAAAAAACACTTTTATACTTGGATTCGTTTTCTTTTCGCTCTTGTTGCAGGTCAGCTTTGTTTTACCCTTCTGAGTCGATGTGTTTGATCTATCTTGTTTGATACTTGGGTGATTTGGTTTCTTCTCTTTCTGACACTTGTGTTTTGTAACCACTTTTTTTTTTATCTTTATTTTTTTATTTCTTTCGAATCTCAGCTGTTATTCCTTCCTCTATTCTGGCTTAGGGCGATTTTGGTATGTACTGCACATATGTATCAGGCTGGATTCATTGACCGCCATGCTGTCTGTGTTGTATGTAACCAAAACCTCTCTTTACCAAGCATATATGTATACATACAAAGTCATTATGCACACAAGCAACAGGACTATGTGTTGACGTCGCCGCTGCATAGCACAACTGCCTAATTCATGCTACTACTGCACAGTGAGACATCGCGAGCGACCAAGATCCACATGCCTTGTTGGTGCCACGTATTTTGGTGCCAGCCACGAAGGTGCCTATCGGAAACCCGGGACTTACTTTTTGATAGTATACGAGCGAGAACATTGGTTTTTCTTTTTTTTTTTTTTTTTTCAATTTTTTCCCCGGGCCCCTCCCCCCCTTCCCCTCCATCTATTTTCCTACTGCACATACGACGAAAATATCTACAAAATAAGAATGTGACTAATGAAGATCGAGTAAACACCTAATCTCATCACATCTGCACCATCTAAAAAAGTAAGAGGAACTATCAAAAATTGTTCCCCACGGGCAATTTACCAATTCACCCATTCCGATCGCGCCGAATCGAATCCAACAAGAACCCGACAACTCGTCTCCGGGGGGGGGAGGGGGTGCTTTGATGGGAACGGATGCCCGATACGACTCTTCACAAGGTTCAGAGAAGTTTCGAGGTTCCAGAAGGTCCACCGTCCGTCTTGGAAATTGCTTCCCAACCATGAAGGGCTCTCGGAGCTCTCTCGGCTCCACTCCCCGGGGCCCGTCAGTGGATGCCCGCTCGGTTCTCGTCAGGATCTCCCAAGTGGATTTGGGATGATTCCCATAACCGGGTGGGGCCTTGGATGCAGATTCGGCCGATGAACCATTTGTTGCCAAAAATGGAGAAAAAAGCACACGCACAATAAACCCCATATCGTTGCAACAAACCAGACAGACGCCAGACGACAATTGTTTCCAAAGACGTTCGACTAAAACGGGGTCACACCACACAAAATCAAATCTCGTTTGCACCAAATTTTCATTGGACAAGGACGAACTGCTGACTCGTCTACCGATATTTTTTGGGGGGGATATTTGTTTCTTTTTTTTTTCTTTTTTTTTTTTTTTTTATCTGGCGCCATATGATCGGTACGATGAGCTATTGAAGCATCCAACGTGGTGGGAACCATCTCGAAAACACAAACACTGGAGATTTTACTTTTGTCTCGGACCCTTTGTTTCGTGGAATCGATCCCTCAATTTCGTGGGTTTTCTTTTTTTTTTTTTCTTTTTTTTTTCTTCTACAGCCGGCGGGTTTCTCGGTTTCCCTCGATTCCTTTGGAGGGGTAAGGGATATGTGCTTGGGTGTGTACGTGTGTGTATCACCCAGGAACGACACATGGATACGGTAAAGGAATTACTTTTTTGCTGAGAGTTTGTAAAAAAAAAAAAAAAAAAATTGTTTATCGTAGCGTTCATCAGCCCTCCAGCATTTCGTCCAAAAAAAGAAACAAGATTATGGCCGACGAAAAGCTGAACGTAATTGCCTTGATCTCCGGCGGGAAGGACAGCTTCTTCTCGCTCCTCCACTGCCGAGCAAATGGCCACCGCGTCGTCGCCCTCGCCAATTTGCACCCGGCAGCCGCTACCCTCACCACTGGCACCATCGACATTACGGTAGACCCGGCTAGTGCCGCTCCTATCCCGGCCCCGGTATTGGCACCATCTTCGCTAGATGCTGGTGGAGAGCCGCGGGGGGAGGGTACCGTCGGTGTGGTCGGTGTGGCCCCGTCGTCGTCCTTCTCCCTGTCGCCGCCCACGCCCGGTGGGGCGCCAGGAAATGAGGTTGACGAGGGTCAATATGAGGATGAGCACGACCTCAACAGCTTCATGTACCAGACTGTGGGCCACCAGGTTATTCCTCTTTATGCCGAGGCTACGGGGATTCCTCTATACCGCCGCGCCATCGCCGGAGGTGCCGCGCAGCAGGGGAAGGATTACTCGCATTATGGAGCCGGCCCTGATGCCGGAGTCGGGTCAGGGCCCACGGCCGAAATTGAGCAAGACGAGACCGAGTCGATGCTCCATCTCCTGCAGACGGTCAAAGCAGCCCATCCAGAAGCCAACGCCGTTTGTGCCGGTGCTATTCTGAGCACTTACCAGCGCACTAGGGTCGAGTCGGTCGCCACACGGCTCGGACTGACTCCGCTAGCTTTCCTGTGGAAGTTCCCTGTCCTACCGGCTCCGGCTCCAACGGATGACGCGCAGCTCCTAGCTGACATGGCCGCCGTTGGGCTGGAGGCGCGCATCATCAAGGTCGCGAGCGGAGGGCTGGATGACGGGTTCCTGTGGACAAACGTTGCCAACCATGCTGGCAAGAATAGGATCCTGAGAGCCATGGGCAGGTTTGGTGCCGTCGAGACGGGAGCGGCAATCGGCGAGGGAGGTGAATTTGAGACTCTGGTTCTGGATGGGCCTCCCACCTTGTTTAAGAAACGCATCGTAGTCGCAGAAGAAAAAGATCGTAGAGTCGTTCGAGAAGGCGGAGGCAGCGCCTGGCTCTCAATCAAGAATGCAGCTCTCCAAGACAAGCATGAGGATGAAGCCACCACAGCAGGAGGGGAAGACAATATTCGAATCCCAAATCTCCTGGATCCCAGGTTTGATAACATCCTAAGCACCGTTTCGAACTCTGTAGCCCTCGACCTCGAAACATTGCGACGGTCATCATCAACCAGCAATGACGCTGCTCCCCTTCCCTTGGGAGCCCCCCCGACCCTTCAGTACTGGACTTTTGCCTCCTCGGCCCCTGCCCCTTCAGTCCAGGACGAAACTGCCCACCTCATGGTCCAAATCCGCTCCCGGCTTGCCTCACTCTCCTTGCCACCCACCGCAGTCCTCTCGTCAACCATCCTCCTCCGCTCCATGTCCTCCTTCACCCAGGTAAACCCAATCTACGCCGCGCTCTTCACCACAGCCCCCAACCCCCCTTCCCGCGTTTGTGTGGCAGTCGGGGATGCTCTCCCGGAACGCACAAACGTAGTCATCATCTTGAGCGTCCACCCCACCTTGGCTGCGGAAAAAAGACAGGGCCTGCACGTGCAGTCCAGATCTTACTGGGCCCCAGCGAATATAGGGCCGTACAGCCAGGCCGTCTGGTGCCCCTGGGACGGCGAAGGGGGCGGTGAGCTTGTCAGCGTGGCCGGTCAGATCCCCTTGGTGCCTGGCAGTATGCTTTTGCCGCGCAAAGCAGATGATGGGATAGGGGGCGAGGAGATGGAGGCGGTGTTGGCCCTGCAGCATTTATGGAGGATCGGAGTCGAGACGGGGGTCAAGTATTGGGGGTTCGGAGTCGCGTATTTTCCCGGCGTGAGCGAGGATAAGATCAGGTTGGCTGGGAGGGTTTGGGAGGCGGCACATGAGGCGGATGATAAAGGTGAGGACGAGGATGATGATGATGATGATGATGATGATGATGATGATGATGCGGGGCCGGATCTATGGGATAGAAAGTATAATTACGAGTTTTTGAGTTATGCGGCGGATGGGAAGAACGGTGGGAAACAGGGAGGACTGCCTGATTGGGGGGTTGTCAAGAAGGGTGAGAGGAAGGTTCCGCCCGTTTTCGTGGCGGAGGTTGAGGAGCTACCTAGGGGTGCTGGGATTGAGTGGCAGGGCGGGTTGGGCTTGAGGGGCGTTAAGGAAGAGGAGGTGGAATTGAAAGAGGTTGAGGGGGGCAGGATGTGGCAAGTCGTTGTCGGGCAGGAAGGGGGAAGAAGGTTTGTGCAGAGTGTTGTTGTCGAGATGTTTGAGGATGAAGAGGAAAAGGAGGTGGAAGGAGTAAATGGGACAGCAGTTGTCGCGGCCAGGTATGTGGATGCGAGCGTGTATCCTTTTGACGTCGAGGAGAGGACGATGCCCGTTGTGCCGTGTAAGTCGCTTTGGGACGGGAAAGGGCAGAGGTTGAAGGCTGTCACGGTTTATCATGGTGTAATTTGAGTAGTGGGAAAAAACATCAAAAGACGTTTATTATCATTTTTTTTTTCTCTTCTGAATTATGCACCTGCTTTCAGATCCTGATCCTCATATAAACTCTCAGGAGGTCCAACCATCTCGTCCAACCGCGCTGCCCGGTCCTTCATCCACTCGTGCAAGGCGGCCCAGTCCACACAGGCGTGTGGTTGAGGCACCTTGACTGTTGGTTTGAAGCGGCTATGTTTCGTCCACTTCAGCGTATACACATTCACGTCTGCCGAGCAGAGAATCTCTTGTCTTAGAGATTCAAGACAGTGGTCGACGTGGGAGTACAGCTCCTTCCAGTCTTGGTCCTCGTGGTTGTAGTAGTACTCTGGGTGGAGGTACTGTTTGATTCGTTTCTATTTGTTCCGCATTCATGTGTCAGTCGAGTGATATCTGTTAAAGCGTGGAAAAAAAGAAGGAATACTGACGATGCAGTGCAAAGAGTGGGATACTCCCAGACCGCCGACGTAGCCGCCATCCTTGTGCGCCACTGAGGTGGCGTTGTTGGCTTTGAGGAGTTCAGAGGATGAATACCGGATTACTGTTCAAGTCAGCAACATGATCTTGTTTGTCTTTGGGTATGGAGGTTAACATACGAGTTCCGTCGAGGAGTTCGTGCCATGCCTGGTCCATCTCTGGCCGCGGTTCACCCATGAATTTTGGAGTATCTGGGTCACCGACGAGATATTTGTTGACGTACTTGACTGGGGCGGGCGCTAGAGGAGTTGTCAGTGGATATTGTGCTGATTATTCAGACTTTTAAGAAGGGGAAGGGGGGGCAAGGGAGATAGTACAGTATGGTATTTCCACGCTTCCGTGGTTCGTTGGAAGTATCGGGCAAGAGAATCCCGTCGAGGTATGGAGTTTGTATGATGTTGCCCCGACGAGGCATAGTACAGTAGCTATGGAGGAGACCAGGAGGATGTAAAACCTCCTTCTCCACTTGGTGAGCTCATGTTGGATGTGGGCATGTGAACAAGATGGTATCGACTCTTCGTCTTGGGGGTCTTCCTGCGAGATGAGAGGGGAGTACTGAGGCGGCTTTTCATCAAGTGAAGACATCATGATGGATGAGCTGCGTGGTGGATCCAGGGGTTGGAAAGCTCACACAGCAGAAGCCAGGGGTTGAGTGGATGAGTAGGTGTTTTTTTTTTTTTTTTTTTTTTTTTTTTTTGCTTCAAGCTCCTATGTAAAGGGAGGATAACCTCCTGCCGGAGGGCAAATGCACCATGTTCGAATAGACAAGGTAATTGCTTGGTTTCCTTGGACGTGCTGGAGTCCAGCAGATCGCCAATTTTCGAGGCACACTTTCATTCACGCTGCATGTCGACGGTCATCAAGTGCCGAGCGATATCCCGTACCGGCCGGCTGAAATAGCCCTCCAGAACAGGTTCATGGTAATCTGTAATGAGAGGCAGGCTGGACCGACATCACGCCCGACGTTGTATTTACAATGTCGTCTTGCAGTTGCAGCTAATACCGTGAAACAGCCTGAGGGATTCCGACGTTGAGATAGTAGGTCTCTGCCTCTCTGTCGGCAAACACTTATACTACCTGCAGTAGCAAGCTCGCCTTGGCCATTTACTCGATAGGCTCGGCTAATAATATAAAAAGGGCGGGATTTCTGTAACGTTTGGCCCAGCCTACTCGCTACCAACAATTTCGAGGTCAACCGTACTAGGAATAGCAGCTTTTCCCGCGTTGACGTCGATCATATAAGTTGATCACCGACATGTGGGCTGAAGAGTTTTTGGTAACCTAATATAAAATTCACAATCACGATCTAGCCCTTCGCAATATATGCAACGAGTCGGAGATGCTCCCCCAGGGCCATGATTAATCAGTTTCATTAAAACTCAGCCCAGATCGGCTGGCATCTGTCCCGTCTACGTGACCATGTGGCAGCCGTCATGGCTCTCTCCCCCAAAGTCCCTGCGCCGTTCGAAATCGGCGCCACCCGTTGCTCGACACCAACTTGCTTCCCCATTACATGTCACAATTGTCGATTCCCTGGCCCAAAACATCTGCTGCTCTCTTCTTGAGAACACAGAGATCAGTGTCAAACTCTCTCCACCCATCTCGTTTCCGCAATCCTTCACTGCCGCGGGCTAAAGATGATTAGTTAGCAAACTGCAACCGGAAAAGGGGGAAAGAATATGGGGAAAGGGGGTTCTATTTACCTTCCACGTCAGGATCAATTATGGGGGCAGCGAGTGCTAGGGAGACAAGCAAAGCCGAGACGGCGGTAGCAAGAGCGAAGGGCTTCATTTCTGCTGGATTTCGGCGTGGAGAGTATGTAGCAAGCCTAGGTAGACAGTGGAGATTTTCTGACAACATGAACCTCTGTCATAGTGACGCCGGCGACATCAGCCCTATTATGTTTCAGATACCACGGGAGAATCAACGTAAGCCCTGCCATTCCAGGGTGCCGGAGCCAAGAAGTTATAAATGACGCCGCGACCGAGACCCCTCACGGAGAAGGACGCCGTTTCTTGTCACAATTGCCGACTTCCTTCAACGTAACATCCCAGACGGTCAGCCGTTTTACACAGTACGGACTCATCTTTTCCATACAGGGAAAGATGTCGTCCGAGCAGTCCTAACCCCCTCTCTATGCTCGTGATAATAGCCATAGGCACACACCGAGCCGTGCGCTTGACGGGAGGGGCGAAGCCACACTGCCACCCAAACTCGGCAGAACAATATCGAGTACTTCATCTAAACGGTAATTAGACCAAGCCCTACATGATCCCCGACTTCAAGCCAAGACCCGGGTCCAAAACGATCCAGAGGAGAGTCGAAGTCTGTTTTTTTTTTTCTTTCTTGCTTTTTTTTTTTTTTTTATCGTGCGTCTCTCATCGACCGGAAAGGAAATCCCGTCCCTTGTATCACACACAATCCGTCCCCTCCATACCCTCTTTTCTCTAAGCTGGGTCCAGAAACAGTATGCAGCGCGAGAACCCTTCATCTATTTTGTCTTGGAGATTCATACTCCTCTCATCGATCACATCGCCCCGTTTTTCATCAAAAAGGATTGAGAAGAGAGATGAAGAGAGAAGAAAAAAAAAACCAAAAAAACCAGAAGGGCGCCAGGCGATGAGTTTCTATAGATATAATGTCAATGGATATATTATGTAAACAAACTCGAGTTCTGATAATTGGTTTGACTCATTGGTCGTCTTCAATTGAGTACGCAAGCAGAAACTTGACAGTCCAGATCCCAAAAGAAAAAAAAAAAAGAAAAATTTTTTGAAGGTGGCTTCCAGAATTAGATATCTTCCTCCTTGCTCCCGCCCCCCCTTCACAAGTAATTACTATTCCCTGTGCAGGGGCAACAGCCGACAAAGCTGCCCGCTCTCCATCAGAGAAGCTACCAGGAACCGGGGACCGACTTCCCGAGAACCAGACCGAGGGGGTAATATGGGCTCTGTTAACGAGGCCAGTAGAGAGGATCTTTTTCACATATTAAAAATAGAGTTCACTAACAGGCAAGATTTTTCTCGGTGAGAAAATACTCCGCTTTGTGGCCTGATGAAAGGGCAGGAACGTTCCGACGGCATGTCTTGCCCACCTCATCCCGTCCCGCGCTCCAGGCTGCCACCTGCAACCCAAAGTCGAGCGTGGTAAACCACTTGCCTACTGCGAGAGGACTGCTTGAAATGTTCTTGCCCAACGTTGCATGTGAACACACACACAAGTGCCAATCCAGCAAAGAGAGCAACGAGCAAAAAACTTGACTGCTCGAGAAACGCCAGGGGGGAGGGGGGGGAGGGTGAAATGACAACCTGAAGTGACCATTTTCTAGACTCGAATTCCCATCTTGGTACAGTTACAAACAAATCATCTACGTGCCTACCTACCAAACTCAAATCCCCAAATCCCCAGCCAGTGAGTTGACAAACTCACACCTCTCCAGCAGCCTCTCCCTCTGCACCTCCCTCTTCCTCATGGCAAGCTTTCTCGTTCCCATCCCCTCAAACTGCTGCTCCCCGGAATCCAGCTCCATCTCTGCCAACCCCTCTTTCCCTTTCCTCTCCTTGGTAACCTTGACATGCCCGGTCCCCCACGGCCCGCCAACAACCACCAGGTTCACCGCATCGTCGCGCTCCGCAAACGCCTCGGGCCACTTTTCCCCTCCGTCAACCCGACCGGGCCGTCCCGTCCAGGCAAACTCGACAAACTCTTCGGCCATCTGCCTCGACAGCTCCGCGTCCTCGTCGGAAAATGCATCTCCAGTCTCGGGAAACACGCCGTTGAACACGTAATTGGTATCACTCCCGTGCGGGACGCCCACGTACGGCATCCCCGCCCCCTTGAACATCCCCGTCAGCATGCTCTGGTTCAGCGCGTACACGTACACGCCTGTTGCTCCTTTTGGCTCGCTGTGCTCAGCCATGTGCCTCCCAAACTCGAGGCTGGAGCAGGTGAACAGCAGGTCCCTCATTATCTTGGAGGCGCGGAACCAGTGGACCGACACTTCGGGGTCCGACTGCTCCCTGCGGGCGTCATAGTTGCGCAGGTCTTCTTCGAAATCCGAGGGCGCGTAAAGCGAAAAGAGCTCTGACAGCTGGTCGGGGCCCAGGTGAGTCTGCGTGATTGACTGGACCGGAGCCGCGATGGATTCCTCGGTGGTAAAGAGAGAGGCGGGACCGGCGTTCGTCGCCCCGTCATCCTGCGTGTACCCGTACACCAAGGGAATGTTTTTGACAAATTGCCCCTTTCTGTACAAGGACGTCTGGCTTCCCGGCATAAAGTCGTCGTCGACGGAAGGGATGAATGTGAACAAACCTGCCGGAGGGCGGTTGATGACGGAATAGGCCACTGCTTTTGTCGTTAGTTCCGCCATGGGGACCTGGCGGAGACACTCAAGAAGCTTTTCGTCGTCTGCGTCTGTGCAGCCGACCGACTCGGCGACCTTGCGAGTGTGAAGCTCGGTCATGTCGCTCGTCATGTTCAGCGCCGTCCCTGGAGGGCCCGACATGGCCCACGCCTGGGTGAAGGGGACCCCCTTTTCTCCTCCGTAGGAGAGGAGGTGGAGCGAGGTGAAAGTGCCGCCCGAGCTGAGACCGAAGGAGGTTATGCGGGACGGATCGCCGCCGAAGGAGGCAATGTTGGATTTGATCCATTCAAAGGCTGCTCGCTGGTCTCGCATGCCCACGTTCATGGATTTCTGCGACTTGAGGATTGGTAAACGGGCAAAACCAAAGATCGTCAGACGATAGTTGATGGCCACGTAGATGACGGGTTTCTTGAGGGAGGTTGACAACTCCAACAGTTTAGAAGGTTCAAAGTGAGGGTCGTAGGCGGACCCTTTGACGACACCGCCGCCGTGGATGTGGACGACAACAGGGAGGTTGTCATTTTCTTTTGTGCCGGCTGGCCGAGAGATTCGAAGGCTGAGGCAATCTTCACTGATGATGGGCGTTTCAGCCATGAAAGGCGGGATGCCCGGCTTTGATTGAGGGCATGCTGGGCCGGGGGATGAGGCGTCGACTACGGTTCCTGGTGGGTAGGTGTATGGTTCTGGAGGGGCGAATCGTCGATCTCCAGAGGTGTCGTGGGCGTACCTGATGTTGAGGAAGTGCTCGACTGAGCCGGCTGCGGTTCCTTGGAATGTGACTTTGGATTCACGGAGAGTTACGGCAGGGCTGTCCGCCAGTGCTGAGCTCACCACCGTGAGACCGGCCAGGACGGCTTGAGCTCCGAGTCTGGGAAGAAGCATGACGCAATTGAGGTACTCGGCAAAGGATGGATGAGTTCACGAGAAGGAGCGCATTTCAGCTGAGAGTCTTGTTACTTTATCGGACAAGGAACGGCATCCCAAGGTAATGAGGTCTAGGAGGGGGTTGGTCTGAGGGAAGACGATGGAGAGGTGGGACCAGGCAACCAACAGCACCTGCATGAATCCTGGGAATGGCAACGGGAATTGGTTCCAGATTTTCGGCATTTCTGATTTTACACTCCAGACTCCAAAGGTCAATTGTCACCGTCTCTTTCTAATAAGAAGCGTGTTTTCCCAGTTTGCAGGCCAACTGCTCCGGTGGCTGCAGAACGTTGATGCAGTGGCATCGCAGGAGGAAATAACAAAGGCTCTCGAAGTGTTCTATACAAATTCTTGTCTGCACACGACGTTGCACCGTTCAATCAGTAGGGTTACTTTGATTGCACATACTAGCGGGAAGATCAACAGGGTGCATTTTGCCAGCCACTGAAAAAGGGAAACGGGAGGGGGATATCAGAACAATTTAACAGCCGTCTTCAATTGTAACCCCGATACTCCCCCCTCTCGAGAATCAAGCATCCACGGATGGTTCCCCGACGCTCAGCCCTGAAGGGAAAGCAAACCGACGACGATAGGTAGTAGATCTTGGCCACCATCACGAGGGGAGCATAGGGTATGAGAACCACTTCATAGAATGAAACCCAAAAAGTCTTTCAGCTTTCAAAAATATGTCCCGTGGATACCACCTCATGGCTTTCGAGCAGTGTTACCTTAACTGTCGGTATTGTCTGCCAGGCCATTAGCGGCTGTTGAGTGTGTGCAAATGAATGGGCGCCTCTGGTTTAGACCAAGCGATACTGAGGCGTAACTAAAGAGAAAAAAAAAATCTATTAGAGTACGGCGAAGTCCGCTCATGCCCCAAGGTCCCCGAGGAGGGTTCTACACCGATGAAAGTCCATTAGAAGTGTGTCCCCCTTTGGGTGAAATTCAAAACGAATCGAAATTCCAACCACCAAAGAATCGAACGCTCTGTACAGTATCTTTGAGTCATGGGCGCAGCCGACTATGATAACCCTGCTGGCCTCGTTGCCGGAACCGTGGTCATGCAGGTCGTCTCGACGCTCTGCGTTGGCCTGAGGTTCTACTCACGCAGATGGAAACGCCAGACCTACATCGCCAGTGACTGGCTGATCCTCGTCGCCTGGATCTTTGGTCTGGGCCTGAGCGTCCTCATGCTTTATGGTGAGTTTGTTCGCCTCCTAGCAAAAACTTACGGAGGAA
Organism: Cladorrhinum samala; assembly: GCA_033576145.1. Lineage (NCBI taxonomy): Eukaryota > Fungi > Ascomycota > Sordariomycetes > Sordariales > Podosporaceae > Cladorrhinum > Cladorrhinum samala. The sequence continues at coordinate 111,779 of MU865004.1, read as the reverse complement.
CAATCTCCCCCTAACCGACTCCTCAGGCGTCTCGCAGAAATCTATGGGCTACCCTCTAGGGGCCAACATCGAGGACCCTCACGCCGTCAATGGTCGTCTCAACAGAGCCAAACACGTACTTCCCTCCATCCTCCTATCCAGTTTCCCCTCAGTATCTCACCCCGCTAACCACCCCTCGCTTTCTAGAGCGAGTTGTCATACCTGCTCTTGGGAATCACAGCTCTCGGCCTCATCAAGCTGTCGGTAATTTGTCTCTACTGGCATCTCTTCGCCCGCGTCATGTTTCGCCGCTTCCTCATTTTCTGGATGGTAGTCATCACGATCTGGACCGTCTCCTTCGTCTTGGCCGGTCTGCTGGAATGCGGCACCCACCTCAAAGCCATCTTCGGCACGCCTCAAGATTATCTCGACCACTGCGGCTCCGCTATGCCCGCGGGGTACGCCATGGTGGGTAGCGACATCCTGACGGACCTCGTCACCCTCCTCATCCCGATACCCGTCGTCATGACGTTGAAGATGAGCGTTCGTACGCGGATTTTGACGCTCATGACGTTCCTTGTTGGTGGGCTGTAAGTTTCTTTTCTTTTCTTTTTTTCTTTTTTTCTTCTTCTTCCTTCTTCCAACCCATCTCGCCAACCTCTATTTCGTCCCGTGTCCCTTTCCCTATTCTTGCTAACACATACTTTCCAAAGATCTGTCGGAGCCTCAATAGCCAAAGGGTACATCTACATAACCGCCACCCAAGGTCTCAGCACCCAGGATGCGATCTGTAAGTGTCCTCGTCACCTCTCTCTCTTTCCCTCTCCCTTTTTCTTTCCTTCTTTCTTTCTTTTCTTCTTCTTCTTTTTTTTTTTTTTTTTTTTTTGGCCCTCCATTTGCTTGTCTCAAACTAACATCAACAACCACCTCTTCCCCAGCAATCCTCACGGGCATAGGAATCTGGAACCTGGTAGAAGTCCAAGTAGGCATAACGGCAGGCTGCGCTCCGACACTCCGCCCCATCCTCTCCAAATTACTCCCACTCGAGGCCGCCACCCACTCGCTCATGTCGCTGCTCCGCATCCCTTCGACGAGAACCGATACGCTGCCAAGTTTTGTAAAGATGCCTGGCAGTGAAGGGAGCGACGAGAAACTGCAACAGAACGGTAGCAAGGGAAGCGGGAGCGGGAGCGCGGGGAGAAGCAACAAGGGTTCGGCGTCGGCTGCCAGTACTCTTGTCGTGGTTGAGGAGCATGAGATGGTTGCTCGCCGCGGAGCGGGGGCGGAGAATGTATGAGATCGCACAGAGCTTTCATTTCGAGTTGGAGTATGGACAATGATGTCGGATTTTCCAAACAGAAAGATATCGTTTTCCGTCTTTGGGCATGGGGTGTTTTTGTTTAGATATTGCAGCTCAAACTTCAGTGCGTCGGTGTCTCTTGCGTCCTTGGACCGATTGGTAGCCATGCTGAGAATGTCCCCTCCCCCCCCCCCCCCCCAAATTTAGTATGTAGTTGAGGGATCCTCCGGTCATCGAATAGTTTGAGTCACTTGTCCAGCCCAAAAATTGTTGCCGCTCACGGCACTGGCAGATGTTAGATAAACTAAGCCGTCGTAGAGCAAGAGATAAGTTGCCGTTCGTCTCGAACATTTTGAGGGGTTTGTCCTTCGTCCGCGGGATTGCGTCCTCTGGTTTTGGAGTCAAGCAAAGATGCTGTGGTCGTTACTCTTCGCTGGAGAATCTTCTGACCCCTGTCCTTTTTCCATACCTGAGGCCTTATTATAAAACAGAATGGCTCGTAATGACAATCGTCGAGTCCCCAAACCAGAGTCCCCGGAAACAGAAGGTTGCTGATGATTTTCCTGATGATTTGTGAGCTATCTGAGGTATCTGAGCAGGTATAACCACGTCTGGCCAAAGTAAAAGGCTTTAGACAACCAAAGCTCGCCAACCATGATTCTCACGATTCATACGCCTTCCCCGCTGGGTCGGTACCTCATCCTTTTCCTCGCCATACCATCAAGAAAACCCTTCCTCTCAAGAATTTTACGTCTACGACCACAAGGGGTGGTCTTTTTTCCCCTCACAAAGTTTCCCCCCCAATATCCTTATTGGCATCATCGAATTCCGAAAGTGGACGACCGAGCCATATAATAATCTTGGTGCATCTCGTCACCATTTAGCCACGTCAGAATGTATCACTTCGTCTGGTGACTTGAAAATATGCGGCGAATATGGCTGAGGGGTACGGGTGTTGCTGAATACAGGCATTTTGAAAAGATGGCGCAGCAAAGGAGTAGCTGCGAATTAATCCAACGCCTGGTATCCAAATGTTTATGCCTGCAGACAACTGTATTGTTTGGCATGTCAGCATTCCGATTCTCGCTTTTATACGCCGGAAGCGATGCTTCATACCCAAGGAAATCACCATTGATGCTACCGATAGCCCACATCTCTCCGACTTCGGTTCGCAGACCAATGATTTTCGCGCGCACGTGCGTACCGGGCTCGATGACCATGTCGGCGTTGTTCGTGAATTGAGGAGGGGTGGCATTAGCATCGTATTGTATCTCGTCAGGCATCAACTGTGGCAATTGTCAGCACATCATGAACACGGCGAAGCTCGAATACTGTAAACAGCGGACAGGGAGCAGCATACATGCTCGGAGACGAACAAGCGCAGCGGTCCGGCATTAGCGAAGAAGCCGTGCCTATTTACAGAAGAGACGATAGCGTCGACCTGAACATTAAAAATTCAGTCAGTAATTCCCTTGCGGTGTTGGAGGATCCGCGACAGCGGCAGACATACCACTTCGCCTTTGAACGGCCTCCACACGACGGCTCGATAGCCCACAGTGAACTCAGCCAGCCCGCTACCGGGAAGAATGCGACCCTCCGAGACGTCAAAGGTATCCATGATGGCGATGATGTAATAGTCGCCAGCGCAGGTTCCCTCGACATCCTTGACCAGCTTTGTCGTGACCAGCTCGTGCATGTTGCGGCCGAAATATGATGGGTGGAGCGTGACGCGCCTCTCGAGGTTGTGAAGGAAAAACATGATGGACGAGAAAATCTGTTTTTTGAAAGCAGTGACTGCAGTAATTATTTATTATCGGGACGAGTCGGCAGGACCGTCGGGTATCGAGGTTGTGGAAGGAGATGGGGATCGAGCTTGATATTTTGGAGTCGGGGATGATTGCGAGTTTTGAGTGGGAGGTTACCACTCGCGGGTGCGCGTAGTAATTATCTTCGGAAGCTGCAGATGAAATCGAAGTGCGCCGTGCAAGGGCCTGCCTCGTTCGTCGGTGCTGAAGTCGCAGTTCAGGTTTTTCGACTTGGTCAGTTGAAGTTAGTGTCAAGCCCACAGTCCAGAGCTTGAATGTCGAGATGTTCAGGTCAGGTACCCGAGCAATGGCCTGGCGACAGTGGTCCGGTCAGTGAGTACAGGGCAAGGCTGTGGTGAATTGGCGGGACTGATGCATGCGGATCACAAAAATCCAGTTGGAGGCTGCGGCTTGATTAAACTATTGGTCCGTGCCCCACTGCATGAACCGCGCTCTCGCTTGGGGGTCTTGGGCTTGGCACGCTCTTCATATGAGGACCTCCTGTCTCAATTTTTTTTTTTTTTTTTTTGTTTCTGGAATTGGGATGGGATCCATGATTGCGTTCAAGTCTCTTCAACTGCTGCGGTGTTATCAACCAAGTAGACCGGACGCGAGAGCATAGAATTGAGGGAGTGAAAATTGAAGAGAGGAGAGGCCGAAGCCCACCCGGTCACTTATAAATTTTTTCTGATTTGATGATTAATCGCTCCCATCCACACCTTTACCTGTCAATGACAATGCCCGAGTCACATGTAAAAATGAGGGGCAACACACATGCATCCGACAAACACATTTTTTTTTTTTTTTTAAAAAAAAAAAAAGGAACTTACTTTTTCCCCGAGTTGTCTATATACGTACATGATTTCTGTTTTTTATACCGTTTTAGCTTTTTGTTCAAGCAACGCCAAACCAAAACCCCTGCTTTTGCTACTTAATTGCCCCGTGGGGAACTCGCACTTTTAAAAGGACCCGCTGACCTGAGGTAACAGGGTGTGTCTCCAGGGGACTGCCAGGTCTCATGGGTCCCCAACGCTGAGAAGACGTGCCGCTGCCTACGCATATTGGTCAATTTGGTCAGAAGATCACGGCAGCACTCATCTGCAATACCTAGGTATCTCATCGTCTTCTTGTCCACATTGCCAATTCCTAAACTCCATCTGGGTTTCTATGCTTTCGCCAACTTCGGCTTGCCTTGTTCGATCTCGCTCTGCTCATCTCAGAACGAATACGGTTCCGTTGGTCCACTAGCTTCTCTAATTTGCGCGACTTAAAAAAAAAATCATCGTTAAAATTCAACTTCCTCTTTTCCGACTCCGCCCTCTCCTCTTCGCAGCCATCTGCACTCGTCCTGTCCCCAACCCACATAATAGCTTTCATCATGTCACTCGACCTTGAGAAACAACTTACCTTCGTAAGACGACCCTTAGCATTTCGAATTGGCCAACCTGCGACTTTTGAAATGAGACACTAACTATTTGCGACGCTTGCAGTATGGTGCCTATCACCATAACCAAGTGAATATCATTATTCACATGGTATGCGTGCCACTGATTCTGTTTACCGCTTTTGAACTCGTATGTGTGCCTGCCTCTTGTTCCGCTTTGGTGCATATCTCGGGTGTCCTGACATGAGCATGTTTTCAACAGGCAACAAACGTAGGCCCCTTTTTTACATTACCATCATGGCTACAGATTCCATATTTGGAACCAAATCTGGGGACCTTCGCAGCGATGATGTGGGGAGGGCTATATCTCTTGCTCGAGCCTGTCGCCGGCGGAGTGCTGGCCATCATCTGCCTTGCCTCGGCTGCGGTGGGCAACTATCTTCGACTACAGGCCCCGACGAGCACGAACCAGACATCGACTGCTCTGCACATTGTCTGTTGGCTTCTGCAATTTGTGGGCCATGGCAAGTTCGAAGGGAGGGCGCCCGCTCTCCTGGACAACATCTTCCAAGCCGTCTTCCTTGCCCCTCTTTTTGTCTGGCTTGAGCTCTTGTTTATGGTCGGATACCGACCTGAGCTCAAGAAGCGAGTCGACAAGGCCGTCGAGATTGAGATCGCCAAGTTCCGAGCTCGCAAAGCCGAGAAATTGAACAAGTCAAAGTAAATTTCAGAGTGGCAACTCAAGACAATGTAACACACTAATACCGGGCCTTTCTGGTATCGAGAACACCAACCTGACTGGCCAGACAGGCCACGACAAGAATCACACCAATTACAGAACCGAGATGTGGTGCAAGAGCAGATGGAAGAGCATCTCAGCAACAAGAAGCGAAAGTCAAACGATACCCCGAGCCATAGGCTCATAAAGAGCAAGGAAGTAATACCGCACAGGGAAAGTCCCTTGTGCTAATACAAAAAGATGTGGCCAACCGACAAAGATGCCAAAGAAGGCAGATAAGATCATCAAGGAAAACCCGTTCGATCTTGTATATTTCATTATCACCTGTGGGATCTTCTCAGCGGCGAGTTTAGTACTGAGTCCGAGGAGGTTACACAGAAATTCAATGAGTCAAAAGGCAAATACAAGTTTTGAAAAGGCTTAAGAAAATCGTTTCCTTGCTGCTATGGTTTAGATATAGGGTCGACTGTTGAAAACTTACTGGCGAGGGTTAGGGTCACCTCATATAGGCTTTTTTCACTCCAAGACCTTGAAAAGGCCGACACTGGATGAGAAACACATGAATTCGAAATTTAAATCAATCAGTTTGACATCCAAACAAATCGTCAAGACGTCCCTTACGCCAAACCAAAAAAAAAGTTAAAAAAGTTACAAAAGCATGTTTCGTGAATTTGACGCTGGCAAATCGCAACAAGTCACTGTCACCCCTGCGAATTTCCCTCCTTGGCATACACTTATCCTTATCGCGTTGCTCCACGTTACCATCTCCAAAGCCCACCTTGGAAATCGCAAACCAAACAAACGCAGCAAAACTTTCTGATTCGCGAAAGAACAGGAAACGATTCAAGCTCAAAGCAATGGATCTACCAATAGACTGGAGCCAAGAGCTCTTAAAGAGTAAGTTTCAGCTACTAAACCGCTCTACCCAAACCCCCTCCCCACGTCTGAGGTCGCATCCCACCACATCGCATTCTGTCGCATCCCGCCGCGAAACATTAGTGGCAACCAAGCGGGCAAAAACGCATCACAAAACCGACAAACACAACATTACAACTACATCCTCAACTTGAGAAGGCCAAAAAGAGAAAGAGAAGGAGGAAGGAGAAGAAAAAGAGAATGTCTAACAAATATACTGCCGCCTACGCAGATACCATCCCACCGGGTTTCCTCCTCTTCATCAACACGCACATCCTCGACCCATCATCCCCCTTCCAAGCCTTTGTCAGACATGTCACTGTCTTCGTCTCGGCCGCCATTGCCCGCGTCACACCCTTGATCGGACCAGCGATCGATTACCTCACCCATCTTATCGGCGAGAACCCAAACATCGTGTCAGCAGTAATCATCATAGTCCTCGCGTACATCACCCTCGAGATCTTGGCCTTCGTCAGGCGGGTGATGCTATTCTGGACACGGCTGGCTCTTCGCCTCGTCTTTTGGGGCTGGATTGCGCTGCTGATCAGCTTTGTATGGCAGAGAGGGGTGGAGAAGACCGTTACGGATGTTTCCCAATGGGCTGGGTATACCTATGGTATGGTGTCCAAGGCTGTCGAGATTTGGGTTAGGGAGTACCAGGTCGCGCGGGAACAGCAAGAACGGGCGAGCCAGGGAGGCTCCAGTTGGGGGAATCAGAAGACCGGGCATGGGAACACAGGGGCAGGTGGAGGAGGGTGGTTTTGAGGTGATCAAGAGGCGGCAGACCATCAAGGTGGGATAAAGGAAGGGTGACTTCTTTTTGCTGGGACAGATTTTATTTGTGATCTTGTCAGGGGTGGAGAAAATATTGTGACAGGAGTTTTATTGAGCGTGTGTTGCATTGTCTTGGGAATGGGCTCTGCTTTTCTTGAGGATGCGAGGTATGCTGGGCAAGCACGTTAATTTTGGGTATCCTCTTCGGGTTGGCTGTTTGGGTTGATAATGAATCATGCATGTCTATTTCTACGCGATTGCTATAACTTACTCTGACATGAATGTCTAGTACAAACATGATATAGGTAGCATCTTGCTGTTAAGAGATTTATGAGGTTTCTGATCCCCCCCCCCCTTTTTTTTTTTTGCCAGTATTACCTCAGAGTTATTGGAGCCTCTAGAATTAGCACCGACCTGCTGTCTCAAGAATGGCGACATCGACCGCTATTCTCTCGTAATGCCCATCTTCCAGATCGAGCCCAGAGTTCCGAAAGCTCTACCCTAAATCATGCAAATGCATAAGTACGTTTGGCCATCTTCAATCAGTGTTGCTGAAACTAAGCGTCTTTCTGGACAGATTCTGTCTTCTAGATCTGGAGTTTCGAAGAGCCAAAGACCGGAACGCTCGGCACGGACAACGTCTTCCAAGATAATTACAGCGAGCGAGGAGAGACAATACAACGTGCCCCGGATAGATAAAGACTAACCAAGTCGACATATAAGTTTCGAGGTGACCGTGAATGATGAGCAAAACAATCTCATTGCCACAAAAATGGACTGAAGGGGAAAAGACAGGAATATAACTTACACCCTTACATACCTACTCGGCGCCCGAAGGACATTGCTAGGACACCGGTCTTCGGCGTACAGTACACATGTTTGTTAACGACAAGGCTGAAGAAGTCCCAAAGTCCGGGACTTTATGCTCTGGACCAGCAAGGTTCTCAGCGATGGTGGAAGCTGGCAATGTGGGGTAATAATTAACCGGACCGGAATGGACATGTAGTACCTATTCCAAATCACACAATCGGTGGCCGTTTGCTCGTGTCAGTTATGTTTTTTTCTTGTCCATGTTTAATCTTCTGCGATATGGCACACAGCGTGGCCAACAGTTTACTGATCAAAAATATTTAAATGACTCCAAAATATTAGGTTTGACGGTATCTCATTATCAGAGAAACTGTAAACGCGATAACTGCAATGGAACCAATCGTCATTCTTCTTTCCCCCACTTTCTTCAAAGAGAGGCTTGTCCCGCGCGCGGTGGGGCATCTAGGAACCTGATCCTTCTCAGGTATTGCATTCGCCCAAGCAAGTGGGTTGACGGTCCGATGAGGCGAACGTCCGCAACGCGTAGCGCTTTGAAAGCAGTGTCTTGGGCTGCCGGTTGACGGCTCCTGGTGTCAAAAGTAATGAATGCTGTTCATGGCATCTGATTGAGATTGCGATTCCTCCTTGATACCAGAGGAATGCTCAAGAAGACGAGGAGGATACGCCGTCCTACCCTCTTGAACAACATGCAAACCGATGTTGCATTGTAACGGTGTAGTCTAGTACTGAGAGGGTTTGGGAGGGGCAGCGATGGCGCAATTTGACAAAAAAAAACCACAAGCCCGAAGTACTCAATACCCGGTCGGCAAGTGCTAGAGTAGGAGGCGCTACAAAAAATAAACAACCATTACCGAGACAATTGCTGCAGAACATAACCCCTGACTGCGCATCAGACCTCGGAGTCTGGCGCTCGGAGTCTCTCCTATGTGTGTAATTATGCCCTACAGTTATTCTCCATAGAATCCCGGGGCCTGGATTGAGGATTATCGCCCGGCCGGTGAGACCGGAGTTTGAAAGGGAATGCTGAACGGACTGGGCCGTATGCTAGAATATTTTGTGTGGCTGGAGGGGCTGCCTGTGCCCCGATACCCCGCCCTTTGTGTCCCAACTTTGCGGTGAAAAATGGCCGAAGGGCCAAGCGTCGGCCATTCTTGTTCAAGGGACCTCCCCCAAAATTCCTCAAATACTCGCGCACCCCCGAAGGAGACTTTTTTTCCCCATCCCCTTTCAAGCGCATTTTTCTGCACTCCTCGTTAGTCTTCCACTGTGCCCGAGTGGTTTTCCTTCCCATTATTTGTCCTTTACACGTTTTTTCCAAAGGTGAGTCTCCAGTCAAGAGATTGGCGTCACAATCCGCTGTCCCGTCGCTTCCCATTCCTCCTCTCCCACACCTCGATTTTTCCCACCATCGCGCCAAACACCAAAGTCGACTACCCCGAGTTCATCACAAAGACATCTGTCCTGAAGCCTTGCGTCCGGTTTCTGGTCACGAACCACACGCTCTCGCATCTTTCCCCTTAGCCCGTTGAGACACCCGCCGCTTGTTCTCTCTCCTTCCTTCAAATATACCGAACTCCGCGAGATATTTCCGCCACTAATCCCCCGAACACTTTCCCATAATTCACCGAGTGAAAACAAAGCCCAACTCGAATCGACCGCTAATAATCGCTCAACACAGACTACCTTTCCCTCCTCACATAATACACAATGTCTGCCAACGGTACAAACGGCACTAATGGCGTTAACGCCAATGGCATCAGCGGCTGGAAGCATTACAACGAGGGCACTTTCCTCTTCACCGTAAGTTGGGCAGCCCAATGTCTTGGTATTAACGCCTCTACGGATGCTGACCGCCTTGGATAGTCCGAGTCCGTTGGTGAGGGCCACCCCGACAAGATCGCTGATCAGGTTTCGGATGCCATCCTCGATGCCTGCTTGGCTGAGGATCCCCTCTCCAAGGTCGCCTGCGAGACCGCCACCAAGACTGGTATGATCATGGTCTTCGGTGAGATCACCACCAAGGCCAAGCTTGACTACCAGAAGGTCGTCCGTGAGGCCATCAAGGGCATTGGCTATGACGACTCCTCCAAGGGCTTCGACTACAAGACTTGCAATCTTCTCGTTGCCATTGAGGAGCAGTCTCCAGATATCGCCCAGGGTCTCCATCTCGACGAGCGCCTCGAGAACCTCGGCGCTGGTGACCAGGGTATCATGTTCGGCTATGCCACCGATGAGACCCCCGAGCTTTTCCCCCTTACCCTCCTCTTCGCCCACAAGCTCAACGCTGCCATGGCCGCTGCCCGCCGCGACGGTTCCCTCCCATGGCTCCGCCCTGATACCAAGACTCAAGTCACCATTGAGTACAAGCACGACAACGGTGCCGTTGTCCCTCTCCGCGTCGACACCATCGTCGTCTCTGCCCAGCACAGCGAGGATATCACAACTGAGAAGCTCCGCAAGGAGATCCTCGAGAAGATCATCAAGGCTACCATCCCTGCCAAGTACCTTGATGACCGTACCATTTACCACGTAAGTTTCTATGCTAGTACTCTGCCTACATTAGGTTTGTTGCTAACAGAAACCAGATCCAACCCTCTGGCCTCTTTATCATCGGTGGCCCTCAGGGTGATGCCGGTTTGACTGGTCGCAAGATCATCGTCGACACCTACGGTGGATGGGGCGCTCACGGTGGTGGTGCTTTCTCTGGCAAGGATTTCTCCAAGGTCGATCGCTCTGCCGCCTACGTCGGCCGCTGGATCGCCAAGTCCCTCGTCGCTGCCGGTCTTGCCCGCCGTGCTTTGGTCCAGCTCTCCTACGCCATTGGTGTTGCTGAGCCCCTCTCCATCTACGTCGACACCTACGGCACCTCTGAGAAGAACTCTGACGAGCTCGTCGAGATCATCCGCAACAACTTCGACCTCCGCCCCGGCGTTATTGTCAAGGAGCTCGATCTTGCCAAGCCTATCTACCTCCAGACTGCCAAGAACGGCCATTTCGGCACCAACCAGAGCTTCAGCTGGGAGAAGCCCAAGGCTCTCAAGTTCTAAATGGGATTACATGTCGCGGAAGATTCAACTTCTCTTCGCAGATTCAATCTCATACGTCTTTGACGGTTATTTTTTTTAATCTCTTCCATTTTCTCTTGTTTTTCCCCGGCATCTATATGGATAAAGCATTACAGGCGTACGGTTCTCAACAAACCTTGGGTGGGCGGATAGAATTTATATCCATGTGGTTTTTTATTATACTTGGGTGTTTGGGTTGTAATGATGAATGATTCATCACTGGCTCGGATTTTTTTTCATGGCCATAAAAAAGTTTTCCATGCCAAGAGGGGTGGGAACGGGCGGAAAGGTGTCTTTCAACAAAGACATTGCATGAGCCAAAAGGCGAACGTTTATGATACCCGCGTGGGAAACGGAATTTAAAGGAAAAGAACAAACGGCGTTTGGGGAAAACAAAAGAACTTCAACATCTTTTTTATTTCCTGAAATTATTAGACGTCGACATTTGCTTTTTGGCTTGGCTCAAAACGGAGAAATAAAGATGAGGGAGCAGAACAACATTAGTTGGAACCGTGGTCATGAGGGGAAAGGAAAGAAAAGGATGGCTCTTGCAGTGATTACTGGGCGAAGAGCTGATAGAAGGAATCCGATGGGGGAGGACCAGGTGAAAGGCGAGGAGAGTAGTTAGCATTTGTGTTCTTTGATACAAATAACCAAATGAAACTCTGGTCTTTGAATACAAGATAATACGTGCGACCTTGCTATTGTGAATGCTGACTCTAAGTAAGTGGGATCCGAGCACATCTTGCATTGTCGCAACGTGTGGCTCATTTTGCGGATGGGACACCCGGCTGGGAAGAGAAGAGGCATGGAATGGCACAGCGTTCGGGAGGTTTTCGGTGGTCTTTTCGGAGGCCGGGCGATTCTTGGGACAGGCGATTCTTGGGACAGGTCTCCGGGTTATTAATGCAGGGCGAGCCGGGAATGGAATGCAGTCAACAAGACTACTGCGATTTCGGGGAATAAATGGAGGCGGTGAAGATGACAGGAAGGAAAGTTCATCTGACCCGATTGGCTCTGACTTTGAACCCTTTCTGCGGCCTGGCTCGTGGAAAATGCGGCCAAGGGGCATAGACTAAAATCTTGACGACGGGTCGAATTTGCGATATTAAAGGCTGCCGTGTTTCGTCTTTGTACAAAACATACCTCATTTCCTCCCAAAACTTACGGACTCGATGTAATGATACCAATGAGACATGAATGATGGGGGAATCATGGTCGTGCAGGAGCAAATCAAACGTGTGTGATGTGATCGCAGCGCGTTTATTAACCTGGCCGCTTTAGCCGCATTGAATCGAAAGGGGAAAGCACGGGCAGGAGTTTGAAGAGACAGAAACCGCTGTTGAGGACTCTCAGGAAACACCTCATGTGTGTCCCCCATTTCAAATTTTTCTGTCGATCGGAGCTTCTCCAAGTTCCAATGCGGAAGTCGCCTATCTTAGATCCGGATGCACATCTCCAACAGGCGGCCTTTGCCAGCCGTCGAGCAAACGGAGTGTGACATTGTTTAATTTTATTCTCTGGTCTCGCGTATCCAGTTGGACAAAGCCAATCCATGGTTCATTCTGTCTTTTGCAGCTGTGCCGAGCTAGCAAATTCAAACATAACAAAATAATTTGATAATTAACTGTCATCCACGAGTTTTCCACATGCTTGTCGTTATTATTGATGTGTCAGAATTTGATGCGACGGCCTAGACTGCCGAGGCCATGGCGACATACAAAAGTAGCTTTTCCCGCACCCCAAAAAGATCTAAAAAGCGATCCGAAAAAAGGAAATCAGACACGGGGGGAGAGTGGGGCGTCCACCTTATTACTATTTCCAAGAACCCAAGAAGTCAATTGCATGAGCCCCCACCTTCCCATCGGGAACCTCATCCTTGTTTGGACATTTGCCAGTCCCGTCCGTTGCCAGCCAGAGCGACGAGGGAAGCGGCAGTTTTTTGTTTCCCTGTCCCTGGCCCTACAGAGCGCCGCCTATAGTGCCTGCCGGCAAACTTGTCGATGTACAGTTTCTGCTGCTGGTAGTCGGCTGGTGGTGACGCGCTTCCGTTCATTATTACCACACCTTCTTTTTTCTTTTTTTTCTTTTTTTTCTTTTAGTCGTGGTGAACCGCGCTCACTCTACACGACGCCAAAGTCTAACTTATACGCTCGCTCATTTGCCCCATTTAAACCCCCCCAAGAGTCCGCCGGCTTGGTGATGGCCGAACTCTGACGGGCGCCAATGCCCTTGGACACATCTGCCCTTACTTGTCAGCTACTGATACGACGAGGTCAAACACTTTCCGTGATTTGCCCTCCCACCGTCTTGGTGACTCCAAGCCAGGGTGGGTGGTTAATTGGCAAAGCCGTCGTGTCGCATCTGCGTGCTCACTCTCCCCTTTTCTGGGCTTCTGGATTGCACGGCATACGCAATCTACCGCCTCGAAAACACATTGTGACACAGGTCAAATCCTAGTGTATACAGACAGACACTCGTTACTCACTGCAATCTGCCAGGGATAAGCACCGTAGCGCCGTGCTCGATGCCCCGGCAAGAAGGGGGATTGTACATCACCACCAGCCTCGCTCGTTTCGCGTCTTGCATCCCGCACCCGCATCCGCCACCCGCCTAGGCCGACGCCGATATCACGCTCGTTAACCAAATTAAACACATCCAAACATGGCTGCAATGGAAGCGGGAAATGCCCGCTATCACAACAGCCACCAACAACAACAGTCGGGTCCGCCTCTTCCTGCGTCGCCCACCTTGACGAACCCAGACATGATATTACCAGATTTTGACTACAGCCTCAATGACTCTCCGGACCTCGACATCGTCGGCCATGACCATTCGCCTCTCATGATGTGGAAGAACACGCACGCAGCTGCTGCAAGCGCCGATATGCACCAACTATTTGCTGCTGCGGGGTCGAGCTCGATTACGGGTCTGGGAGGACAATCGCTCAACCACCCATACGGCCCAACTGGACCTTTGACACCCACTACACCCATTATTTACGGAAACGGCACCATGCTGTCTGACATCGGCGAGGTCACAGAGGTGGAAAGCACGCAGGGGATGTCGCCATCAAGAACGAAGACTGCCGGGCGGAGGCACGGGTCACCCACGCGTGGGAAATTGGGCGACGCCGCAACTAGGTCCTCACCAACGATGGGCATGGCGGCTCTGGTGCAGAAGGCAAAAGAAAAACTGGAGGCTACACGGGAGCGAAGAATGAGCATTGACAGCACCAGTACTATCAAGACAGAAGACCACACCGGACTATTTGCGGACTTCGACGACACAGTCAGTGTGGGCGACAGCGTCTTCCAGGGGGACGACGAGGAGAGCATGGCATCTTCATATGTGGAAGGGACACCAGCGCTGGATCCCATGCGATTGGGAATCACAAAAACCTCGAGCACTGATCGCCTCAGCATCTACTCGACGACTTCACTTAGCAGACGAGCCGAAGAGATTCTTGCTAATGCTAAAACCAGGCTGACGGTATGCACTCAGTTTTACCAGGGACTTTGTTCAATGATCCACTGGGCGGTTGGCTAACTCGGTTTCAGGCTATGGAAAACAATTTAACTCGTGCGCGAAGCTCGCTGCACCAAACTTCTGTATACACCTCAGACGGATCGACCCCATCCTCGCCTTTTCACAGAGCAAACACGAACATTAACGCCCGGGATGGCAACGGGGCCGGTACTGCTCCAAGCACACCAGATCAGTCCCTCGGCCATTCGCGAATGTCGAGTGATATCGCTATGCGTAACGGGTTGCCCTATAGAGTATCGGCCCCCAGATCGCAGAGCGCTCTCGGTGCAGCAGGGGGGTACAGACAGCAGCAGCAGCAGCAGCAGCAACAACAACAACAACACCAACACCAAGCTCTGATGGCATCTAAAAGTGCCGATCATATACGTGAAGGGATGAATGAAGAACATGGCCGCCCGACTTACAAGTTTAATCCCGCTGTGGGGTCCGGTCCGCAACCTCTAACGGCGGATGGTATCGCTCAACTTGAAGGAGTAGACAGCGCAGGCCAAAACTCACGTCTCGAAGCCTTTCTTAGCCCACCCCAAGGGGGTTTCAGCAGCGAGGGGAGCCAGAGAAATTCTTACCAGAGACCTTCGTCTGCGGCTCAGATGCGAGACATCAAGGATCAAATGAAGGACTTGAAGGGGAAAATATCGAACCTACGGGAGCAAGCACGAGCAGACAGCCTGAAACGTCGGAGTCTGCAAAGTCTTCGAACGCCCAGTCCCTTTACACACGCGCAGGTAGATCAGTGGTATGCAGAGTCCCGGTCAAATCGAACCTCGGGGATATCGGTTGGGACGTTGCCGGAAATCAATCCTTGGAACGGAGAGGAGGAGAGCATAGACGGCGGCATTAATGGGGATGCGGCACTTGAACTCAGGGGTAGTTCTCTTGACGAGGAAGCTACACCAGGCAATGATGATATGGAAAAAGACCAGCCAGTGGCGGATGAGCAGTCTCTGGAACAGGAGCAACCGCATTACTCATCACAGTCCCCGCTAACTGCCGACTATGGCGACGTCGAAGATGCTGACGACATCTCGGATATGCAGACGGAGAACGGCGATATGGACGGGGATCATGAAGGGGAGGTGTTTGAAGACGCCGATGAGGATTTGATCAGCGAAAGTGGAGACTCCCTCTACCACGATACTGTCCAGCACCAGATCTCTCATGAAGATCGCGAGGATGCATTTGACTACGAGCATTTCTTCCTCCATAGTGCTATGGGTACCATGAGCCGTAAGCGGCTCGAGCGGCGAGCGAGTCTGGATAGTTATACGTCGGAAGAGTCGGTGGAAACAACTCGAGGCCCAGTCGGAACCGGGATCAACGCAGATCCTTACGATGATAACGCTGAAGCTATCTATCCCAGGAGCAGACGGAATAGTGCCGGTTCAGTGTCAACGATAGAGACTTTCGCCACCGCCGACGAAGGGCGATCTAAAAAGTCCCCATTGGTCGCTAGCGATGCTTTCGGGCCGGATGGTATGTTTGGAGAGCCTTCTAGAGCTTCATCTTCTCGGGACATAAGCAGAAGCAGATCCGGAAGTACAGCAACGGCCAGACGGCCTTCGGTTAGTGCCGTTCGTCCAGCCACGTCAAACGCGATTTACACCAATACGTGGGGGGGCAGTGATGGCTCCATATCGGCAATTCCTGAGGAGGGCTCAAGCAATGCGGGGCCTCAACAAGCTCTCCGACATTCCGGCAACCGTCGACCTATGTCTGTTGTCGCCTTTAGTTCGTCAATGCATCGACCTTCAATATCTTCGCTTGATTCGCAAGGGACCAACCGGAGTTTTCCTCTGGTTAACAAACCGAGAGCTAATAGTAATGGCATCCTGACCCCACGAGAGTCGCCTGACCAAGAGCTCAGGAGCGTTTCAGAGACTTTAAAGAGCGAAACCAGCAGCATTGCAGATCAGGCCCAGGTCAACGGTGTACCAAGCGAAGCACAGCAATTTGGGGCAGCCGATGCGGCCAGTATTCTCGCGCGTAACATTGGCGCAAACTCGACCGAGCCATTGCAAAAACTCTTTCGTGAGGATAAGTACCTTGTCGACAGGCTAGTGGCTAGTCTCGGCCAATGTGTCCTGGGCCTTACTGAGAATGGGCGCGCGAGCACAGAGAGCCGCATGTACAGGCGTCGGATCGATGCGGCAAGGAGGATACTTGAGGGGTTAGACCCCGCTGATGGAGAGTAAAAAAATGCAACCGACGGAAAACGAAAGCAACCCGAGCGAGCGCTTCAACAATAGTATCAGCGACATTACTAGCGATTCCCTCATCAATAGCGCCTAGATACACATACGCACACACACACAGCAAAAACATTTCGCTTCGCACCCTATATTGAGGGGGAAGAGGGTATAACTTTTTCAGTTTGTTGTTCTTTAATTTTTATTATTTTTTTCTTTCTTTTCTTTTTTTTTTTTTTTTACCCAAGGCTTTTTCTTTCTTTTCGAGACGATTTTGATACGACTGGTAATGACCGGAAAGTTCTTACTTTTGGGGTTCTGTGTTCAAGGCAGGGGTAGTCGAGGGGGTTGGAGGGCGAGGTCGAGGTCGATTTATATTCTTAATGCACGCGGCTTATCAAAACGGCTTTTTAGCCTCTATTTCTCGTTATAACATTCTCCGTCAAGGCTGTTGGGGAGCAGAAGCAGACCTCTTTATACAAGGGCAGACAAGGAAGGCGGAGGCTTGTAATGACACACCCGCGGTGGGTTGTCATTGACACGCTACGATTTGGTTTCCGGGGGGGGGCCCGCCCCCCGCCGGCCGGGGGGTGTGGGTTGTTGTGTTTGTTGGGTTTTTTGGTTTTTTTTTTTTTGGTGTTTA